>JAZDUH010000283.1:4767500-4840000 GCA_036419115.1 Scarus forsteni
CAGACGAGGCAGACGAGGAGTAGGATGTCTGGACTCAGGAGGACCAGCTGGTCTGCAGTGGTCCTGAAGCTGCTGTGTGCAGGTGAGCGTGAATAATCCCAGAATAATACCAGAAGAATCCCAGAAAAATCCCAGAAGAATCCCAGAAGAATCCCAGAAGATTACCAGAAGAATCCCAGAAGAATCCCAGAGGATTACCAGAAGAATCCCAGAAGAATCATCATCATCATCGGGGCTCATGACGAGGGAGCAGGAAGTCACAGAAAAAGGACCAGAACTTTTGTGAAGTTTATAGTTCATCAAGACTTTCAGACCTCAACCTGTCTGTTTCTATGCCCTTATAAGGAAATTACTTTATTTATGGTCTGTTTATGGTCTGTTTATGGTCTGTTTATGGTCCGTTTATGATCTGTTTATGGTCTGTTTATGGTCTGTTTGTGGTCTGTTTATGATCTGTTTATGGTCTGTTTATGGTCTGTTTATGGTCTGATTTTGGTCCGTTTATGATCCCTTTATGGTCTGTTTATGGTCTGTTGATGGTCTGTTTATGGTCTGTTTATGGTCTGTTCATGATCCCTTTATGATCCCTTTATGGTCTGTTTATGGTCTGTTGATGGTCTGTTTATGGTCTGTTTATGGTCTGTTCATGATCCCTTTATGATCCCTTAATGGTCTGTTTATGGTCTGTTTATGGTCTGTTCATGATCCCTTTATGATCCCTTTATGGTCTGCTTATGGTCTGTTTATGGTCTGTTCATGATCCCTTTATGATCCCTTTATGGTCTGTATATGATCTGTTTATGATTTTATGTATAATCTGTGTATATGATCTTTGCTCTCCGTTCTCTGCTTCTTGGTTCTGTTTCCTGTTTTTTTTTTCTGTTTCCTGTGGCTCCTCCGGTCTGGTGGTTCCCCCTGTGTGACTCTGATGAGACGTTTGAATCGTGTTTTTGGTCTCTGGAGGATTTTCAAACATGCTGCTTCATATCAACACAAACACAGAGTCTTCGGTCCATCAGCTGAATATTTCTGTTATATAATATTTTCCTGTCTGGACGTCTGTTGAGTGTTTTTGCTGACTGAGCTGATGACACACTGAGATTCTTAATGAACACATTAAACTGTAACACTCTAAGAAGGTTGTTGTAAATCTTACAGTAGTTTAGAGACAACAATATCAGTAAATGACTGTAAATATCTTTACAGTAGCATTACTCTATTCAAATTAACAGGAATATTCTTGTATTTTTATGAATGCTTTAGTTCTCTATTTTCATTCAAAGAGTCCTCACTGTCTTTCACTTTACAACATTATTACTGTATCATCAAAATCATCACATCTCTTACTGTTTTTCCATTTACACTTTTGTTTTCCTAACTCTTTAATGCATTTTAAATGACAGTCAACTTGCTGTATTCTAATTCTCAGGTGAACGTCTCCTGTCTGAATCTCCACAGCTGTAGCTGCAGAGAACATCACTCATCACATCCCCTCCGTCACGGCGAAGGCTAACCTCCAGGTGACCTTGCCCTGCAGAAACGTGACCTCGGACCAGCAGGCCTGTGACGGGACGTCCTGGTTCCTCAGACGGGGGCTCTCTAAAGACGAGGAGCTGGTCAGGCGAGGCAGCATCAGCGCAGCGTGGACGGGAAGAGTCAACGTGACTGCCCGCTGCGCTCTGGTCGTACTGAAGGTCGGATATGACACCGCTGGTCGTTACACCTGCAGACAGGTGACCTCTGGAGGTCAGCGGGGTCAGGAGGCTCATGTTCACCTGTCCATCATCCACAGTGAGTGCAGCCTCAGATTAATTAAACTTTAAAACAGGAACAGCTCAAGTGTCTGATGCTGTTTACATCACTGTGGCTCATTAACCTTCCACGAAGCTGGCTAAAACAGGCCGGTAAGCGTGGCTTGAATAAGCGACAACTTTAATCTCAGCTGCAAGTTGTTCACTAACGAGGCTCGGCTGATTTTCAGAGACGCTTATTCAAGCCAGGCTGATCCAAGCTGAGGCTGATCCAAGCCAGGCTGATCCAAGCTGAGGCTGAGCGCGTGTCTGGGGGAGAGAGAAAGCCCTAACGAGTTGATTGTCGAAATGACGATTTCATGTCAAAACCAAGAGCAGAGATGTCTTCAACTGTGGAGCAAAAGCTCCTGGTGAAGCTGTATGAGGACTACAAGGGGAAAATAAGAAAAGGGCAACATGGCTGCAATTAATAAAGTCAAAGAGGCTGCCTGGCAAAGCACTGCCGACCGTTTAAAATATATGTAGGACTATATATATATATTTTTTTATGAGGAACTTTGCCTGTGCGTACACACGCACACGTCTGCAAGTTTAGATTTTCAGAGGGCATGATTGAGTTTCTGCTGTGGTTGACGACCTTTTCTTCTCACCCTGAAGCCCCTCACAGTACTGTGGCCCTGAGGAGATCTTGATGAAATTAAGCTGTGCAAAACCTGCTGAAGAAGTTCATTTATATATATATATATATATATATATATATATATATATATATATTCATATACATATATATATATATATATGTATATATATATAGATAGATATATAGATATATAGATATAGATATAGATAGATAGATATATATATACATATATATATATATATATGTACATGTATGTATATATACACGTGACTCTTCCCTTTTATCAGAGCGCCACATTCTCTCTAATTTACTGGTTGTTTGTTTAAGTGTACGAGTTTCTGAGTTAAACCAAGGAGCTGTCCTCTGACGTTTAATTCTTTTTTGTTTGATCTTCATATTAATGCAGTTTGACTCATTTATCAGCGTTGGTCTTGTTATAAGGATGATTAATCACAGTCTGAATGCTTGAATGTTTCTGTAATCCTTAAGTTTAGTCTGGAGGTTTATTCACTCTTCATTTTCCTCTGATGTTTCTGAAGTCATGTTCACGTCCACAGACAGAGGGAGCTGTTTGTGTTCTTCGTTTGATTAAACTGTCTGCAGCAGGAGGTAGATCCATTCACCCCGACAGCTCTGAGTTTGAATTAAAGTTAAAACTAAAAGTCGTCCAACGCAGCACACCTGATGACAGCCGTGAGGTTAGGGGCGGGGCTTTCAGTAACATAATGTGGCTGCAATGGCTGATGGGAAAAACAACACAAAGAATTATTTTGCATTAAAAGATTTTGTTTCCTGTTTGGGACCAGCCTCACCTGGGCCTCACCTGGGCCTCACCTGGGCCTCACCTGGGCCTCACCTGGGCCTCACTTGGGCCTCACCTGGGCCTCATGCACTGATCAATCAGCAGAGAGCAGCACATTTAAAGCACAGGTTTTAAACACTGCAGGTGTTTGAGCCTGAGCAGAGCAGGTGAGGACGACCCTGGACGACCCCTGTTATGTCATTGAGGATAGCTGCATGCTAACACTGGCTGCATGCTAACACTGGCTGCATGCCAACATTGGCTGTAGCTAACGTCTCTGCTTCCTCCTGCAGTGTTCGGATCTGCATCTCGAACGCTGTCCACGCTGGACTTCTCATTTGAGTGCTTCGTGGACACGTCCTCGTCCTCAGAGTGTTGGCACTCGGTGCGGTGGATCTATCGAGGCCGTTTCAACCACACGGAGGATCCTCGTCATGACTGCTCCTCTGGGATAACGCTCAGAGCTTCACAGGCTAACCACTCGTCTGATGTTGAGTTTGAAGAGGAAGAACAGTTTTTGGAAGATTTTAAGTCTCTGACGTGTGAAGTGACGGATCATAAAAGCGGACAAACGCTGCTGTGTGACTTCGGCACCGACACGGAGTGTGAGAGCGCAGGTAAGCCTCCTGATCTCACCTGTTTGAAGAGTCGATGGAGCTCAGGCTGATTCTGTTTCACTTCCACAGAGTCAAGGAGAGCCAATCAGACGTCTGCAGAGGACGACCCTCACGCCACAGCAGGTCAGAATGAAGTGACATGAAGGGTTTAAAGATTTGGTTTTTACCGCAGAGAGAGTCGAGACGAAAAGACGATTCGTGATTTAAACCTGAACTTCATCTTCAGGACTGTGAGTCAGACTAACGTGGTCGTCTCTTGTCTGTTTGCAGATGTTCCTCGTCCTTTCCCCGGTCAGGTCAGGTTCATCGTGGTGTCCGTTGGGTTGGCGGCGCTCATAATAACCACCGTGACGGTCGTGATGTGGACCAGGACCACAGGTGAGTCCCTGGTGAAGGTCTTGTTCTGGATTTACTCTGCTGAAGCTAAAGTCTCTTTGGTCTCCACAGGACACCAAACCCAGAAGAACGTCCACGCCGTGAGTTCACATCACACACACTCAGTCCTGGAGGACCATGTCCTCAGGTTGATCTGAAGTGATGAAGGGACTCGTTCAGGAGTCTTTAACGAGTCCTCAGGCTGCTGCAGAGGAAACTGGATGACTGAATGAGTGAATGTTTATTCAAACTTCAATGGAAAATGTACATATGTAGTAGGGCTGCACGATATTGGAAAAACTGACATTGCGATTTTTTTTTGGGGGGGGGGGGCGATATATTGCGATATATATTGTGATATTAAAAATAGAAGAATTTTCACCAGATGACTTGAATAGCTCTGTTTGGGAAGAATTTGGTTGACTCACAATGACACCATTGTATTCATATAACACTGTTTAATCCAGGCTAAGGGGGTTCATCTGTGAATGATGAAGATTGCTGTATATTAAAGGATCCAGGAGACCATGTCTCTGTACAAAATAGAATAGGTTTCAATTTCAGCTGCTTTTTTTCATTTCCCCAATAAATGTAGATGACATATGTAAAAAATAACCCCCCTTCTATAAAATAAATGCTAAAGAAAATGTTTGTAATGTCTTATCAGGATCTTTGTGCCTATTACAGACTAATGAAAATATAGTTGGATAACATATTGCTGCAAACCAGGATTTTCCTATTGCTGAACAGCATTTAATATAAAATATATGAAAAGCTCTCTTCTCTGAAGTAAGGGCTGCAGTATAACCTAGAGAATATATTTGATAATTTGGTTGAGTTTGGTATAGCCTAGTTAACATCAGTACAGTTATTGCAGTTTTATAGTCATCAACTCATCATATTACCAGCAAATTAATATTTTAAACAAATCACAGACACTGAGTTTTAACCCATTTCTCTAAAGAAAAAGCTTGAGGCTGTAGTATAAACACAAAATCCTAATAAATTTCACCCACAGTTCAATCCAGTTCAAACCAACTGAAATCAGGTTTAGCAATCCAAACCCAGTCCAGGTTTTACCACGGACCCACTCTCGATGCAACTCAAGGTAAACAACAGACTTATCTCCTTTCGCCGTTCAATAACGGACATCATTCACACACAAACTCAAGAGGCACTCACGGCACCGTAGTCGGGCTATGGTCGGTCGGTCGTTCCGAGGGGATATTCAGCCAACTTTGACGGACTCCTGACAAGGAAGAGGATAAGATGTTCAAGGAATTCCCTCAAGGAAATAATGCTCCAGGTACAATCCTTCTTTGTCCCACATGGACTCGGAACACAAGGCCACGCAGGGCGGTAGATCAGAGCACGAGACGCGGACTGACATGATGCTAAAAACCACGACAATGCCACCATCTTCCTCCTTCACCGCCCCCCTCAGCGTCTCTGGACATGCTCAGCTACGCTAATTTCACTACTTCCTGGATCTGAGTTTGAACAGCGCGGGGAATGGGTGAGTGGGGATTGGTGCTGCCAGGATCGTGTTTTTAATTCTGTATCTGTAATATTTCAGTTTTAACCCTTTAACTGTCAGCTCAACTGTTTGGCAGAGGCCATCTATAAATTCAGTGACATTTATTTTTTTTAAAAACAGATCAAATCAAATCAAATCATTGGTGCTGTTAGCCTCTCATGAAACAGAAAAAACTACAAACAATCCAAAAAACAGATATTTTCCTGATGGATTTGAAGGTTTGAAAAGAGCTGAAAACATGATGACATAAAAATGCACAAAATCAAACTCAATCAGAAAAGACAGAACATTTTGTAAGTAAAATGTCAATCAAAAATAACTTTAAATTGATTATGATAAGTTTGACTAACACACAATGACGATGTCAATGTCAGCTTTATTTATATAGCTTATTTAAACAGCCAGCGGCCTATTAAAGTGCTTCACAGTAGAAAAGGCAGAACAAAACAATAAAAACAAATAAAAGTAATAAAAATAAAAGCAATAAGAACAGGGACAGTACAGTATAAATATGCATACTGCCTAGTAAAACCAATAAAAGTCTCAATAAAAGTGTCTATACTCCACCAAAGGCCGAGGTGAACAGGTACGTCTGTAGCTGTGTTTTAAAGGTAGTGAGGCTGTTAGCAGTCTGCACATGTACAGGTAGTGCGTTCCACAGTTTGGGTGCTGCAGCAGAGAAGGCTCCATCTCCTTTGGTTTTTAGAGAAGATCGAGGAACCTCTAGGACCATCTGGCTTCCTGAGGAGAACAGATAATATATACATATCTATAGATCATCAAACCAGTAAATGGCCGAGTATTTAAAATAAAAATGATGGTAATAATAAAAAGAACTAGAAAAGCACTCGGAGGGCGCAGACCTCCACCAGCACCACAGTCCTCAGCCATATTGTGATTTTGACCATAAATATTACTCCTACCTTTATTTCATCTAAATATTTAGATTCTTTAACCATGAAAACATACCATTAGCAACTGGATTCATCATGATATCTATTTTAGTTCAGTCGTTATTCACATAGATCACATTTTTTGTCATGGCGGATCCAGACAGTGATCTGGATCAACACCAAAATCGAATCAGTTCTTCCTTTTCCCATGCTGAACATTTCCTGAAAACTTCATCAACATTCATCCATAACTTTTTTAGTTATTTTGTTCACAGACAGACTCTCCTGAAAACACAACCTGGAGGTAAAAATAGCTTTTGCTTTTTAGACCTTTAAATCCCAAACACAGTGAATTTCTGTTCTTTTGGTTTGTTTGCAGTTTTTTCTGTATCCTAAAACATCGACAGAAATAAACAATGGCCTGTTATGTTTTTTACACAACAGCTGTCCTGAATTTATCGACCTCGGCCAAACAGTGGAGCAGGGAGTTAAAGGGTTAAAGGTCATTCAGTTCATCTCTGCAGCTCCTCTGAGACACAGTCGAGCTTCAGATTTGTTTTTGGACATAAAACTTCCTCGAATGTTCAAAGCTGTCCTGGGCTGAGCTTTAGTTTGACCTTGAAGGCTGTCCTCGCTCTTTTACAGGAACAACATGATGGAGGTGAAGCTTCAGTGGTCTACGAGAACTTCAGAGAGCAGGACGTCCCGGTCAGGATCCAGAGAGAGACGAGGTCCGGATCAGGATCAGTTTGATGGAGAAACAGACACTCTAACAGAGATAGACTGACTGTTACCTGCTGTGAGGGTCAGTCTGTGAGGGTCAGTCTGTGAGATCAGTCTGTGTGGGTCAGTCTGTGTGGGTCAGTCTGTGAGATCAGTCTGTGTGGGTCAGTCTGTGAGGGTCAGTCTGTGTGGGTCAGTCTGTGAGGGTCAGTCTGTGAGATCAGTCTGTGTGGGTCAGTCTGTGAGGGTCAGTCTGTGAGGGTCAGTCTGTGAGGGTCAGTCTGTGAGATCAGTCTGTGTGGGTCAGTCTGTGAGGGTCAGTCTGTGAGGGTCAGTCTGTGAGGGTCAGTCTGTGTGGGTCAGTCTGTGAGGGTCAGTCTGTGTGGGTCAGTCTGTGAGGGTCAGTCTGTGTGGGTCAGTCTGTGAGGGTCAGTCTGTGTGGGTCAGTCTGTGAGATCAGTCTGTGTGGGTCAGTCTGTGAGGGTCAGTCTGTGTGGGTCAGTCTGTGAGGGTCAGTCTGTGAGGGTCAGTCTGTGAGATCAGTCTGTGTGGGTCAGTCTGTGAGGGTCAGTCTGTGAGGGTCAGTCTGTGTGGGTCAGTCTGTGAGGGTCAGTCTGTGAGGGTCAGTCTGTGTGGGTCAGTCTGTGAGGGTCAGTCTGTGTGGGTCAGTCTGTGTGGGTCAGTCTGTGAGGGTCAGTCTGTGTGGGTCAGTCTGTGAGGGTCAGTCTGTGAGGGTCAGTCTGTGTGGGTCAGTCTGTGAGGGTCAGTCTGTGAGATCAGTCTGTGTGGGTCAGTCTGTGAGGGTCAGTCTTTGTGGGTCAGTCTGTGAGGGTCAGTCTGTGAGGGTCAGTCTGTGAGGGTCAGTCTGTGAGGGTCAGTCTGTGAGGGTCAGTCCTTCTTCACACCTCTCTTACAGGATGTCCTGTTAAAGCGACCACGCTGGTGAAATGCAGACTTCAGACTTCAGTGCTTAAACCTTTCATGATGTCAACCATACACAGATATTTGGAACAAAAGTCTACCCTTAAAGATGCTATGAGGAGTTTCTAAGTAATTCCAAAAAGTCTCCCTTTTAGATATATGCCTGATGGAAATACACACTTTAAGATGAGTTTATAGCATCTAAATAGGTTATCTATAAATGCTATTCCTTAGCTTCACGGTCGGGTCGGACAGGCCTGAATACTCAACTTCAGGAACAAGACAATTAAAACTAGAGCAAATTTATATTATTCAGACACGTCTTAGAGCACCGGGCTGTAAGTAGCCATATATAGCCTGCTACAAAACTACGATACTAAGTTTTCCAAAAATTGCTTGTTGTCACATATCAAAAACTACCGCTACGTAACTAGAAAGAGATACATTACCTCGTGGCTTTGCATCCTGTAAGTTGTTGAAAAAAGAAGTCGTAAAGCAATGCAGAGTTCTGAGGAAGGTCTGAGCTGCATTCATTAGCATCACAACAAACACACGCTTTGGCTTGGGTCACGTCTTTACCACAGTCGCCGTGCGTGCTCATGGGTAACAGAGTCTTTATGGAAACAGAGTCTCCTCATAGCACCTTTAAGTGTCATGACCTGGTAGTGCATTCTCAAACTCCTCTCCTAAGTTTCATAAAAATATTATCTTTACACATTTTTACCATATCGAGGTATTGCATTATAAATCCAAATTTCTGACCAAGGGCAAACTGGGTTTTATACCTGTGTCCAGCTTTCACATCATGTTATAATTTTATTTTAAATTTTGGTGTAACTCACAGGGGAATAGTTTTATTAAACAGCAACAATTCATCCTCTTCAGCTTTTGCTTTTTCTTTTATTTACTCTCAGTAAGTGTTTGTCAAAGACGTATTTGTGAATCTTTAAATTACTGTTTACACTGTTCATGATGTCTACTGTTGTGTCAATAAAACATTAAAAACAAATGAAGGTGATTTTTAACGTGTCTAAAGTGAAGAATAACATTTTAAAAAGTATTGCTTGGTGGTTAATTAATAAATGACAGGGTTAAACTGTTATTATGATGTCTTTATTTCTACTGTTTTTACTGATGGATCTTTTTTGTGTCTGTTCTGAAACAGTGACGTGATCGTCTTCATGATTCACCTGGTCTGATTTATTTTGTGTTTGCTCCTTGGTTTTCTGCTTTTGTCCTCTTGTCTGGTGTCTCTTTGTTAAGTTACCTGTCTTGTCCTTACATTTCCTGTTTTATTTTGAAAGTTCACTCGACTCTCCTCACTGTCGTAGGTTTTACTTCCTGTCCTGATCCTCAGTTGTTCTTCCCCGGCTGTTTCTCATTGACCCAATCTCCTCGTGCGTTTAACCTCGCGTTTCCCTGCTGCTGTTTCTTTTGTCTCTTTGTCCTGATCATGACGGTTTAGCTTTTGTTTGGGTTTAATTTTTTACTTTGTTGATTCTTCGACCTTTTGTTTGTACTTTTGGATCCCTGATTTTTGGTTAGTTTAAATACATCCTTTGGTTTTAATCTGCATCTGTTTTTTTTGTTTGTTTGTATTTTTGGGGGGTTTCACACCAAATCCTGACAGTGGAGAATCAGCAGCTCTTTTTCCCTCCCCTGTAGAAACATTCTGACCTGTAGGGGCGGAGCTACAGGGACCATAATGATGAGCTCTGTGCTGATTGGCTGATGGGAGTTCAATAGGCTGTAGAGAACAAACCTGTAGGAGGAGCCTGTATAGCTGTGACATCATAAACCACAGGAAGTGAAAAACAGGTATAATACGGGACAGAGCTTAGACCATGTTCATGATCTTCTGCTCCAGGAGAGAAACATTCAACAACATTAAAGTGAAAATGAAGATACTGTTAATAAAATCGTTTTAAAATCACGTATGAAATAAACATTCATTTTTAAGTCCCCTTATATCACCATAACTGTAGATAAAAGGTTTATATCTATATTCAGGTATATCTATCTCCCTCAGCTGCAGGTTTACAAACTCTGCAGAGCTAAATAAGTGCAGCGTTCTTAAAAGAGGGTTTCTACTAAATCATAGCTCTAACGTGACGATTCATCAAATATGTTCATTAGGCCTCACTTAACCTCACAATAAATAAAAACGTCCTTGGTAAGTTTGCCGGCCTCGATAAATTGACTCGTGCATGTTTTCATCCTCTCTTTCTACCAAACAGGCTGGATGAGAAGATGGGTCACTCTGTGCAACTTTCTCAACACCTGGGTGCGTTGGTTCTTTAGTAGATTTAGCAGATTTATTGCGGAGTGAGCATCTGTCATTCATTCAATCTTTGTGGGGGAGGCGGGACTGCACACAGAGAGCAGAAGTGAGCGTCGTGAAGAGTAACAAGGAAACAAACACTGATATGAATGATGGTACGAAACTGACGGTTCCTAAGCCGGCTGCCACAGCCCCAGTGTGGGAATATTCTGGTTTTAAACAGAATGAACAAGGTGTGAGCTCATGAACACCGACGAGCTGATATGTCGTGTTTGTTTGGAAGTAGTAACAACGAAGAAGAAGAGGAGCAGCGGAGCCTTCGTCCTGACAGTCAGAGCTTACTGAGGCGTTTGGTTGGCAAAGTAAATATAAATAAAACACCAAAATGGTGCACTAACAGACAGTGTTGTTCACTACATTGCAAAATAAATGCAGTATATATCAGTATATATCAATACGGTTGAAAAGACAGAAACGTTACAAATGTTTAACAGAGAGTACGAATTGACTGAGAGGAAGTTCATGTCACAAACAATTCCTGAACTTTATAAACTCCATTTTATTTATTGTTTTTATTGTTCTGTGTGTTTTTATTGGAGTTTTGTTTTTTTCTTTACAGAGACAGGGTCTATTTTTTATTGTTTTTATTAGTATAATAGTTTAATTTACATGCATTTACATTTTTCCCAAAAGAGAGTTCATTTCATTTTCATTGTTTTTTTCTTTTTTGTTGAATTTATTATATTGTTTGTTTAATTTATTTTAATTAATAGCTCTTGTTCTTCCAATCACAGTTTGATACTCTTAAGAAATTAAAGTTTATTACTTTTGATACCGTGTACTTACTTTCATTATGACATATGTTATAATAACATAAATGAAAAAATGGTGTTTCAAAATTATTTTGACAATTATCGTTCAGCATAATTTGTACTCGTGACAGGCCTAATGTTCATTTATTTTTTAATTAATTTTTACATTTTATTTGGGATATAAAAATGCAGCCCTTATATTTATTCTCACACCTCCTCCTCAGTGTTTTAACGGGCTGATATAAGAAACCAGCACGCTGTCACCAGACAAGTTAAGAATAAACGACTTTAATCATGAGCTCAGTTTGGACATTCAAAGGTTTAGGTTAATCAGTGTTGGCTTAGTGCCGCTCATTAACGGGGATAAAGGCCAAAAGAGAGGAGCCACAGTTTAATGCTAAATTTAAACATGTATTTTAAAAACTCCACACACCCACAGGCGCTGCTGGAAACTCTGATCCTCATGAAAATAAACCACTTTGAGTTTTAAAATAAGTAAAATAATAAATGAACACAGAGCTGAGAGCTCTGATTATGATTATTACAGCACAGATATTCAGTTTAAAGATATCAGGACACATCAGGCAGAGGAGCAAACGCTCTCCATCAAACGATGAAGGTCCAAGAGGCAGTGAAGGTCCCACCTGTCCTGTCTCGTCTCCTCAGTCATGTTTAGTCTGCACTTTTTACTTCGGTCTTCTCTTTTATTTTGTTGTTTTGGTTCAGTCTTGCTTTTGGGTCCTTTCGTGCCGATCCTTGTCACGCCCAGGCATTGGTCAGCTTCAGAGCTAAAGCAGCTGAGGGCCGGCCATTTTATTAGGTCCAGCCTTGTACTGGAGGGGTGTACCTAATAAAGTGGCCGATCAGAGTAATATTGCAGCATCATCTTGCAGCTGTTGACATGTCTCTCAGAGATGACATGCAGATGGAGAAAAGTCACCAAGTGAGCAGAAAGGTCTCAGGTCAGCAGGAAGTGACACTCCCACCACAGGAAGTTGAGCTGTGAGCCTCTGAAGAGACGCCGCTCGACCTGCTGTAGCATCAGAAGGTGTGAACGGTGGAGCCGCGGTGGAGCCTGCAGCGGAGCGGCAGCCATGTTGTTGTTTGTGAAGATGCTGCTCCTGTGTGAAGGTAAGATGCTGAAGCTTCAGTACGACGAACGAGAGTTTAACGGAGAGTCTAACATGTCTGACCCTCTGACCCCAGCTCTGGACCTGCTGATCCTCACAGCCTCAGACGGAGGCCAGGACCAGGACCTCCTAGACCAGGACCAGGACTTCCTGACCTTCACAGCCTCAGACGGAGACCAGGTGACGCTGCCCTGTGGGCGTGTGCCGGGGGACCAGCAGAGCTGTGGCAGGACGTCCTGGTTCTTCAGGTCTGCTGTGGGTGAGCCTGAGATGGAGGTCAGACGCCTGGCTGAAGGTCAGAGGGCTGAAGGTCAGAGGGCTGAAGGTCAGAGGGCTGAAGGTCGTGTGCAGGTGTCGGGCTGCTCCGTGGTCATTCAGAGAGTCCAGCAGCAGGACGTGGGTCTGTACGTCTGCAGGACCGAGGAGCCGCCCACAGAAGCTCTGGTCTACCTGTCCGTGGTCTTCAGTGAGTACCAGAAGAGGGGAGGTGGGGTGGGGGTGGGGGGTCACTGTGAGGTCAGGGGGTCACTGTGAGGTCATGGGTCACTAAATTCCTGTGACAGAAGTCTCTGCTCTCAGAGCTCCTCTTTGTCTTTCTGTGAAACTCGTTTTTATGCTTTAAGAAAAACAGGAGACAGAGTAACAGCTCAGCTTCACTTCACTGCCTGCAGGAGCTCCTCATAAAGCCTGCAGCAGCTCCTCATGAAGCCTGCAGCAGCTCCTCATGAAGCCTGCAGCAGCTCCTCATGAAGTATGCAGCAGCTCCTCCTGAAGACTGCTGCAGCTCCTCATGAAGCCTGCAGCAGCTCCTCATGAAGCCTGCAGGAACTCCTCATGAAGTCTGCAGCAGCTCCTCATGAGGCCTGCAGCAGCTCCTCATAAAGCCTGCAGCAGCTCCTCATGAAGCCTGCAGCAGCTCCTCATGAAGCCTGCAGCAGCTCCTCATGAAGCCTGCAGCAGCTCCTCATGAAGCCTGCTGCAGCTCCTCATAAAGCCTGCAGCAGCTCCTCATGAAGCCTGCAGCAGCTCCTCATGAAGCCTGCAGCAGCTCCTCATGAAGTATGCAGCAGCTCCTCCTGAAGACTGCTGCAGCTCCTCATGAAGCCTGCAGCAGCTCCTCATGAAGCCTGCAGGAACTCCTCATGAAGTCTGCAGCAGCTCCTCATGAGGCCTGCAGCAGCTCCTCCTGGAGACTGCAGGAACTCCTCATGAAATCTGCAGCAGCTCCTCATGAAGTCTGCAGCAGCTCCTCATGAAGCCTGCAGGAACTCCTCATGAAGTCTGCAGCAGCTCCTCATGAGGCCTGCAGCAGCTCCTCCTGGAGACTGCAGGAACTCCTCATGAAATCTGCAGCAGCTCCTCATGAAGTCTGCAGCAGCTCCTCATGAAGTCTGCAGCAGCTCCTCCTGAAGACTGCAGGAACTCCTCATGAAGTCTGCAGCAGCTCCTCCTGAAGTCTGCAGCAGCTCCTCCTGAAGACTGCAGGAACTCCTCATGAAGCCTGCAGCAGCTCCTCATGAAGTCTGCAGCAGCTCCATGTGAAGTCTACAGCAGCTCCTCATGAAGCCTACAGGAACTCCTCATGAAGTCTGCAGCAGCTCCTCATGAAGTCTGCAGCAGCTCCTTGTGAAGTCTGCAGCAGTCCCTGATGAAGCCTGCAGCAGCTCCTCATGAAGTCTGCAGCAGCTCCTCATGAAGCCTGCAGCAGCTCCTCAAGGTGTCTGCAGCAGCTCCTCATGAAGCCTGCAGAAACTCCTCAGGAAGCCTGCAGCAAGTCCTTGTGAAGTCTGCAGCAGCTCCTCATGAAGTCTGCAGCAGCTCCTCATGAAGTCTGCAGCAGCTCCTCATTAAATCTGCAGCAGCTCCTCCTGAACTCTGCAGCAGCCTCTTGTGAAGTCTGCAGCAGCTCCTCATGAAGTCTGCCTCATGTTGTTCATCAAATTGATTTTTTTGTTTATTATGTTCTTTTTGTGTATCACTTTTGTTGATCACTTTGTTAATAATGCTGTTTATCATATTGTTTAACATGTTGATTTTCATTTTCTTTATAACTTTGTTTATAATGCTGTTTATCGATCTGGTAATCATGTAATCTATCATATTGTTTTTCATGTTGTTTATCGTGTTGTTTATCAGTTTACTTATAATTTTATTCATGATGTTTTTATGTTGCTTATGTTGTTGTTAATCATGTTATTTGACGACTTTTTTTGATGAATTTTCATCATATTATTTAGGTTGTTGTTTATCATGTTGTTTATCATGTTGTTTATCATGTTGATCATATTATTTTGTCATGTTGTTTATCATATTGTTTATCTTGTTTACCTTGTTGTTTATGATGTTGTTTGTCATGTTGTTTATCATGATGTTTATCATTTTTATCATGTTGTTTATCATTTTTATCATGTTGTTTATCATGTTGTTTATCATTTTTATCGTGTTGTTTATCATGTTGTTATCATGTTGTTTATCATTTTTATCATGTTTATCATGTTGTTTATCAATATTTATCATGTTGTTTATCATGTTGTTTATCATGTTGTTTATCATGTTGCTAAACATGTTGTTAATCATGTTGTTAAACATGTTGTTTATCATTTTTATCATGTTGTTTATCATGTTGTTTATCATTTTTATCATGTTGTTTATCATGTTGTTTATCATTTTTTATCATGTTGTTTATCATTTTTATCATGTTGTTTATCATGTTGTTTATCATTTTTATCATATTGTTTATCATGTAGTTTATCATTTTTTATCATGTTGTTTATCATTTTTATCATGTTGTTTATCATGTTGTTTATCATTTTTATCATATTGTTTATCATGTAGTTTATCATTTTTATCATGTTGTTTATCATGTTTTTTTTATCATTTTTATCATGTTGTTTATCATGTTGTTTATTATGTTGTTTATCATTTTTATCATGTTGTTTATCATGTTGTTTATCATGTTGTTTATCATGTTGTTTATCATTTTTATCATGTTGTTTATCATGTTGTTTATCATGTTGTTTATCATTTTTATCATGTTGTTTATCATGTTGTTTATCATGTTGTTTATCATTTTTATCATGTTGTTTATCATGTTGTTTATCATTTTTTATCATGTTGTTTATCATGTTGTTTGTCATGTTGTTTATCATTTTTATCATGTTGTTTATCATGTTGTTTATCATTTTTATCATGTTGTTTATCATTTTTATCATGTTTATCATGTAGTTCATCATTTTTTATCATGTTGTTTATCATGTTGTTTATCATGTTGTTTATCATTTTTATCATGTTGTTTATCATGTTTCTTATCATTTTTATCATGTTGTTTATCATGTTGTTTATCATGTTGTTTATCATTTTTATCATGTTGTTTATCATGTTGTTTATCATTTTTATCATGTTGTTTATCATGTTTTTTATCATTTTTATCATGTTGCTTATCATGTTATTTATCATGTTGTTTATCATGTTGTTTATCATTTTTATCATGTTTTTTTATCATGTTGTTTATCATTTTTATCATGTTGTTTATCATGTTGTTTATCATTTTTATCATGTTGTTTATCATGTTATTTATCATGTTGTTTATCATGTTGTTTATCATTTTTATCATGTTGTTTATCATGTTGTTTATTATGTTTTTTTTTTACCATTTTTATCATGTTGTTTATCATGTTGTTTATCATTTTTTATCATGTTGTTTATCATGTTGTTTATCATGTTGTTTATGATTTTTATCATGTTGTTTATCATTTTTATCATGTTGTTTATCATGTTGTTTATCATGTTGTTTATCATGTTGTTTATCATGTTGTTTATCATGTTGTTAATCATGTTGTTAAACATGTTGTTTATCATTTTTATCATGTTGTTTATCATGTTGTTTATCATTTTTATCATGTTGTTTATCATGTTGTTTATCATTTTTTATCATGTTGTTTATCATTTTTATCATGTTGTTTATCATGTTTTTATCATTTTTATCATATTGTTTATCATGTAGTTTATCATTTTTTATCATGTTGTTTATCATTTTTATCATGTTGTTTATCATGTTGTTTATCATTTTTATCATATTGTTTATCATGTAGTTTATCATTTTTATCATGTCGTTTATCATGTTTTTTTATCATTTTTATCATGTTGTTTATCATGTTGTTTATCATGTTGTTTATCATTTTTATCATGTTGTTTATCATGTTGTTTATCATGTTGTTTATCATTTTTATCATGTTGTTTATCATGTTGTTTATCATTTTTATCATGTTGTTTATCATGTTGTTTATCATTTTTAATCATGTTGTTTATCATGTTGTTTGTCATGTTGTTTATCATTTTTATCATGTTGTTTATCATGTTGTTTATCATTTTCATCATGTTGTTTATCATGTTGTTTATCATTTTTATCATGTTGTTTATCATGTTCTTTATCATTTTTATCATGTTGTTTATCATGTTCTTTATCATGTTGTTTATCATTTTTATCATGTTGTTTATCATGTTGTTTATCATGTTGTTTATCATTTTTATCATGTTGTTTATCATGTTGTTTATCATTTTTATCATGTTGTTTATCATTTTTATCATGTTGTTAATCATGTTGTTTATCATTTTTATCATGTTGTTTATCATTTTTATCATGTTGTTAATCATGTTAAACATGTTGTTTATCATGTTATTTATCATGTTGTTTATCATTTTTATCATGTTGTTTATAATTTTATCATCATTTTTATCATGTTGTTTATCATGTTGTTTATCATTTTTTATCATGTTGTTTATCATTTTTATCATGTTGTTTATCATGTTGTTTATCATTTTTATCATGTTGTTTATCATGTTGTTTATCATGTTGTTTATCATTTTTATCATGTTGTTTATCATTTTTATCATGTTGTTAATCATGTTGTTTATCATTTTTATCATGTTGTTTATCATTTTTATAATGTTGTTAATCATGTTATTTATCATGTTGTTTATCATTTTTATTATGTTGTTTATCATGTTTTTTTTATCATTTTTATCATGTTGTTTATCATGTTGTTTATCATTTTTTATCATGTTGTTTATCATGTTGTTTATCATGTTGTTTATGATTTTTATCATGTTGTTTATCATTTTTATCATGTTGTTTATCATGTTCTTTATCATTTTTATCATGTTGTTTATCATGTTGTTTATCATGTTGTTTATCATGTTGTTAAACATGTTGTTAATCATGTTGTTAAACATGTTGTTTATCATTTTTATCATGTTGTTTATCATGTTGTTTATCATTTTTATCATGTTGTTTATCATGTTGTTTATCATTTTTTATCATGTTGTTTATCATTTTTATCATGTTGTTTATCATGTTGTTTATCATTTTTATCATATTGTTTATCATGTAGTTTATCATTTTTTATCATGTTGTTTATCATTTTTATCATGTTGTTTATCATGTTGTTTATCATTTTTATCATATTGTTTATCATGTAGTTTATCATTTTTATCATGTTGTTTATCATGTTTTTTTATCATTTTTATCATGTTGTTTATCATGTTGTTTATCATGTTGTTTATCATTTTTATCATGTTGTTTATCATGTTGTTTATCATTTTTATCATGTTGTTAATCATGTTGTTTATCATTTTTATTATGTTGTTTATCATTTTTATAATGTTGTTAATCATGTTATTTATCATGTTGTTTATCATTTTTATCATGTTGTTTATCATTTTTATCATTTTTTATCATGTTGTTTATCATTTTTATCATGTTGTTTATCATGTTATCATTTTTTATCATGTTGTTTATCATTTTTGTCATGTTTTTAATCATGTTGTTAAACATGTTGTTTATCATGTTATTTGTCATGTTGTTTATCATGGTATTTATCATTTTGTTTATCAAGTTATTTATCATATTGTTTATCATATTGTTTATCATGTTATCATGTTTATTCTTTAAAATATATTTTGGGCTCTCCTGATGTGACCCCAGATTTCCCAGCATGCCGTGGGAGTTGATCCTTTCCTGTTCTTGCTCTGGTGTTTTCAGTGTCCATCTTCTACTGCTCCGTCTTCACCTTCCACGGCTGCTGGCACTCGGTGAGGTGGAGCTACAGCGGCGGGCACAGTGACAGCAGGACGTTAGACAGCACCTGCTCCTCCAGACTGACCATGAAGACGCCTCTGAGGTCAGACTCTGGGGAGCAGCTACACTGCAGCGTGACGGATCAGAGGAGCGGCCAGAACCTGCTGTGTGACGTCAGCTCTGGGCCGTCCTGCCACAGAACAGGTACTGTCCACACCTGGACTCACCTGGACTCACCTGGACTTACCTGGACTCATCTGGACTTACCTGGACTCACATGGACTCACCTCGACTCACCTAGACTTACCTGGATTCACCTAGACTCACCTAGACTCACCTGGACTTACCTGGACTTACCTAGACTCACCTGGACTTACCTGGACTCACCTGGACTCACTTAGACTCACCTGGACTTACCTAGACTTACCTGGACTCACCTGGACTTACCTAGACTCACCTGGACTTACCTAGACTTACCTGGACTCACCTGGACTTACCTAGACTCACCTGGACTTACCTGGACTTACCTGGTCTTACCTAGACTCACCTGGACTTACCTGGACTCGCCTGGTCTTACCTAGACTCACCTGGACTCACCGAGACTCACCTGGACTTACCTGGTCTTACCTGGACTCACCTGGACTTACCTGAACTCACCTGGACTCACCTTGACTTAGCTGGACCACCAGGTCTTACCTGGACTTACCTGAACTCACCTGGACCATAGACTGTAAAAAACATGGACGCCATGTTGCTGGGCTCAAATTGAAGTCTCCATGAAAACTGCTCCCCCTGGTGACTGGCTGCAGTATAGGTCAAATTTCCGTCTCCTCCATTCGTCTGGACTGGCCGAAGTGAAACTTCAAAAAATTATTACACCTCGTAGAAATATTTCTCCCATCTGTATGCTGTGGTGATATGAAAGTATTATTGGGCTGCGTGTTCTCCAAGTCCTCTTTTTTCTGAAAAGTTTATTTTTTATTTGTTATTAGAGTTTAAAAAATAACCGCGGTTTACGGCAGCTTCACAATGATTGTGTACGGCGTATGCTGAGGCGTGTTGAGACCGTTTACGACAGCTGCGTCAGGATTATGGTCCAGATTCTCTACTGGCTGCACAATGGCGGCGCCCTGACGGGGGATATTATGGCTTCAAATCCGTTACATGGTAGAAGGCGGAGCCACGCTATCCAGTTCTTATAATACATCCATGACCTGGACTCACCTTGACTTAGCTGGACCACCTGGACTTACCTGGACTTACCTGGACTTACCTGGACTCACCTGGACTTACCTGGACTTACCTGGACTCACCTGGACTTACCTGGACTCACCTGGACTTACCTGGACTTAACTGGACTCACCTGGACTCACCTGCCCGAGTGTCTCATAAGGGCTGTGACAGATTGACCCCTGACCTCGTGTCCATATGAACAGTTTTTTTGGTCTCACTGTTTTTGTTGTTTCTCTGAAGAAAATCCACCAAATCCAGAACGTCCAACAGACCACAACCAGACCTACAGAGGTACTGATGTCTCCTCTGATGTCTCCTCTGATGTCTCCTCTGATGTCTCATCTGTTGTCTCCTCTGATGTCTCCTCTGATGTCTCCTCTAATGTCTCCTCCGATGTCTCCTCTGATGTCTCCTCTGATGTCTCATCTGATGTCTCCTCCAATGTCTCCTTTGATGTCTCCTCTGATGTCTCCTCCGATGTCTCATCTGATGTCTCCTCCAATGTCTTCTCTGATGTCTCCTCTGATGTCTCCTCCAATGTCTTCTCTGATGTCTCCTCTGATGTCTCCTCCAATGTCTCCTCTGATGTCTAATCTGATGTCTCCTCCAATGCCTCCTTTGATGTCTCCTCTGATGTCTCCTCCGATGTCTCATCTGATGTCTCCTCCAATGTCTTCTCTGATGTCTCCTCTGATGTCTCCTCTGATGTCCCCTCTGATGTCTCCTCTGATGTCTCTTCCAATGTCTTCTTTGGTGTCTCCTTTGTTGTCTCCTTTGTTGTCTCCTCTGATGTGTCCTCTGATGTCTCCTCTGATTTCTCCTCTGATGTCTCCTCTGTTGTTTCCCCTGATGTACAGTTGTCTCCTCTAATGTCTCCTCTGATGTCTCCTCTGTTGTCTCCTCTGATGTCTCCCCCGATGTCTCCTCTGATGTCTCCTCTGATTTCTCCTGTGATGTCTCCTCTGTTGTTTCCTCTGATGCACAGTTGTCTCCTCTCATATCTCCTCTGGTGTCTCTTCTGATGTCTCCTCTGATGTCTCCTCTCATATCTCCTCTTATGTCTCCTCTGATGTCCCCTCTGATGTCTCCTCTGATGTCTCTTCCAATGTCTTCTTTGGTGTCTCCTTTGTTGTCTCCTATTACGTCTCCTCTGATGTCTCCTCTCATTTCTCCTCTGATGTCTCTTCTGATGTCTCCTCTGATGTCTCCTCTGTTGTCTCCTCCGATGTCTCCTCTGTTGTTTCCTCTGATGTACTGTTATCTTCTCTGTTGTCTCCTCTGATGTCCCCTCATATCTCCTTTGTTGTCTCCTCTGATGTCTCCTTCGATGTGTCCTTGCAGGTTGTCTCCGGCTCATCGTGGTCTCTGCTGGACTGGTGGTCCTCGTTGTCTCGGTGGTCTTGGTCAACATTTGGACGAGACCTTCAGGTGGGACATTTTGGTGTCTTCTGTCCTCACAGGAGAGGCTAATCATCCAATCACATGGCAGAAACACAGACCTGGTCAGGACGACCTCATTGGGACAGGTCTGCTCCTGATGAGTCTGAACTTTTATTTTTTTTCCAGGTCCAGAAAGAGGACGTTACAGTCCGTCTGTGTGGGACTGCAGAGGGGGAGGACGTCCTGGTGGTCCACAGGGAGGAGGTCCCAGCTTCAATCTGAACACCTGTGAGGAGTGAGGACAGAGGACACACAGGAGGACGCCTGGTCCAGACCAGATCTTTACTGAACAACAATTAACTAACGAGGTCAGACAGAGGACGGTCCGTCTGTCTTCTGTCCTGGTCTCGTAAAGACCTGAGGACAGTCTGGACTCTGATCAGACTTTTGGTCAGATGGTCTTCAGCTCTGTTCCCGTCCACCATGATGTTTTTTATCAGGACTTTTGTTTTTAGTTCCACTCTTCTGTTTTTGCTCCGTTCTGTTTTCCTGTGAGAAGCATCAGTTTGAGCGGAGCTGTGATTTGGTCCGAGGACGACGCCTTGACGTTTCGAGGTGATCCACGTTTTGTGACGTTTGGAGGTGATCCACGTTTTTGTCTGGATGAATAAAATCCCCAAACTGAACACTGGGCTGTACTTTAAATCATCACTTCATGAATTCACTTCAAATGTTCGGGAGAATAAATCAAACCGATCTCTGTGATCAGGGAAACGTTCATGTTGGTTTATGTCACAAATAAAAACATTGAAGTTTTTAAAGACTGCTTGACTTTATTTCCCAGCCTCTGTTGCAGTGCCAGTGGGGGAGCCCTCCACATGGACAGAGGCGAGTGGAGACTGTGCTGTCCAATCAGAGATCGAGTTGATCCAGGCATCATGTCAGTGGCTGAGCGGTGAGGTCTGCGCTCTCCGACTGATTTTAATGATCTGTTTATTTCTGTAAATGTTTGAAACTGAAGATCAGAACTCAAATCTAAATGGTCAAACTGAAAAAGAGAGTTTGTCTGCATGTTTCTGCCCTCAGCACGCCCTCAGCCCGTCCTCGCCGCTCGCCGCTCACCGTCCCCTCCTGAAGCTGGAGGTCACGCCCTGTCGGTCTCGGATGGAGGTGACCTCTTTTGATCTGATGACCTTCTGTTTCCTGTCAAAACCCTGACAGGATTTTCTGTTCACGTCTCCGTTGGCGTCCTCCTCATAGTCTCACCTTAACCCATCGCTCTCACTGTACAATCAGGGGTGCAGAGCCTTGGTGAGAGAGCTAAGGAGGAACCCAAAGATCACTGTAGCTGGACTCCAGAGATCCAGTGGGGAGATGGAGAAAGTTCATGTAGGTCCACCATCACTGCAGTCTCCAGCAGTCAGGGCTTTATGGCAGAGTAGGCATAGAGTTCACCAAAAAACACATTAAGGACTCCCAGACTATGAGAAATAAGAATCTCTGGTCTGATGGGACCAAGATGGAACTGTTTGGTCTTAATTCTCAGAGGTCTGTGTGGAGGAAACCAGGCCCTGCTCATCACCTGCCCAGTATAACCCCACAGTGAAGCATGGTGGAGCAGCATCATGCTGTGGGGGTGTTTTCAGCTGCAGGGACAGGACCACTGGATGACTTTAAAGGAAAGATGAATGGGCCAAATACAGAGATATCCTGGACAAAGACCTTTTCCAGAGTGCTCAGGATCTCAGACTGGGCCGAGGGTTCACCTTCCAACAGGACAATGACCCTGAGCACACAGCTAAAATAACGAAGGAGCCAGAGCCCTGACTTAAACCCAACTGAGCATCTCTGGAGAGACCTGAAAATGTCTGCCCACCAATGTTCACCATCCAACCTGACAGAACTGGAGAGGATTTGAAGGAGGACTGGCAGAGGACCCCCAAATCCAGGTGTGAGGAACTTGTTCATCACTCTGAAGAAGACTCATGGTTGTATTAGCTCAAAGGCTCCTACTCAGTACTGAGCAAAGGGTCTGAATACTGATGACCATGGGATATTTCAGTTTTTTTTCTACAATTCTGTTGTTTGTTGTCTATATGAGATGCTTTGTGTACATTAATGAGGAAAAATATGAATTTAAATGATTTTAGGTAATGACTGCAATATAACAAAATGTGAAAAACTTAAGGGGGTCTGAATACTTTTCGCACCCACTGTATATATATACATATGTTGTGCGGGTCTGCTGGGAACGTCTAGCAGAGTTTCAACTTCCACCTCCGGGCAAAGTTTGACCGTGGTGGGGGGGGAGGCAGGGGACATTGAGTCCGAGTGGGCCTTGTTCTGGGCCTCTATCGTTGAGGCGGCTGATCGGAGCTGTGGCTGTAAGGCGGTTGGTGCCTGTCGTGGTGACAACACCCAAACCTGCTGGTGGACACCAGGGGTGAGGGGTGCCGTCAAGCTGAAGAAGGAGTCCTCTTGGGCCTTTTTGGCCAGTGGGACTCTTGAGGCAGCTGACAGGTACTGGCTGGCCAAGCGGGATGCGGCTTCGGTGGTCGCTGAAGCAAAAACCCAGACATGGGGGGAGTTCAGAGAGGTCATGCAGAACGACTTCTGTATGGCTTCGAAGAGATTCTGGACCACCATCCAGCGTCTCAGGAAGGGGAAGCAGTGTGCTGTCAACACTGTCTATGGTGGGGATGGTACACTGCTGACTTTTACTACTACTACGATGTTGTAGATCGGTGGAAAGAATACTTCGAAGACCTCCTCAATCCCACCAGCACATCTTCCAGTGCAGAAGCAGACCTGGGGGACTCTGTGGTGGACTCTTCTATCTCTGGGGCTGAAGTTGCCGAGGTGGTCAAGAAGCTCCTCGGTGGCAGGACTCCGGGGGTGGATGAGATCTGCCCGGAGTTCCTCAAGGCCCTGGATGTTGTGGGGCTGTCACTTTTGTCACGTCTTTGCAACATTGCGTGGACATCGGGGACAGTGCCACTGGATTAGCAGACCGGGGTGGTGGTTCCTCTTTTCAAGAAGGGGGACCGGAGGGTGTGCTCCAACTACAGGGGGATCACACTCCTCATCCTCCCCAGGAAGGTCTATTTGGGGGTACTGGAGAGGAGGATCCGTCGGATTGTTGAAACTCAGATCCAGGAGGAGCAATGTGGTTTTCATCCTGGCAGTGGAACTATGGACCAGCTCTATATCCTCCATGGGGCGTTCAAGGGTGCATGGGAGTTTGCTAAACCAGTCCACATGTGTTTTGGGGACCTGGAGAAGGCATTCAACTGTGTTCCTCGCGGGGTCCTGTTGGGAATGCT
The DNA here is from genome assembly GCA_036419115.1 of Scarus forsteni. Taxonomy (NCBI): domain Eukaryota; kingdom Metazoa; phylum Chordata; class Actinopteri; order Labriformes; family Labridae; genus Scarus; species Scarus forsteni. The sequence goes on from JAZDUH010000283.1 coordinate 4,791,995, forward strand.
CCAGGAGTATGGGTAGCGGACCCCCTGATACAGGCCGTCCGTTCCCTGTATGACCAGTGCCAGAGTCTGGCTCACATTACAGTTCATCTGAGTCGTTCCCAGTGAGGGTTGGACTCTGCCAGGGCTGCCCTTTCTCACCGATTCTGTTCATTACTTTTATGGACAGAATTTCTAGGCGCAGCCAGGGCGTTGAGGGGTTCTGGTTTGGTGACCTCAGGATCGGATCTCTGCTGTTTGCAGATGATGTGGTCCTGTTGGCTTCATCAGACCTCCAGCTCTAACTGGATCGGTTCACAGCTGGGTGAGAATGGGCACCTCCAAATCCGAGTCCATGGTCCTCGCCTGGGAGAGGGTGGAGTGCCCCAAGTGGAGGAGTTTAAGTACCTCGGGGTCTTGTTCATGAGCGGAGGAAGAATGGATCAGGAGATCCACAGGCGGATCAGAGTGGCGTCAGCAGTAATGCGGGCTCTGCACCGGTCTGTCGTGGTAAAAAGGAGCTGAGCAGAGAGGTGAAGCTCTCGATTTACCGGTCGATCTTAGCCCTATCCTCACAAACAGTCACGAGCTGTGGGGCGTGACCGAAAAAACAAGATCGCAAGTACAAGCAGCTGAATGAGTTTCCTCTGCCGGGTGGCTGGGCTCTCCCTTAGAGACAGGGTCATAGAGCTGGACGAAGCAGCTGGGAGGAGGTCTGGACTTCTGCTGAGGTCTGGACTTCTGCTGAGGCTGCTTCTCCCGCGACCTGATGAGGATAAGCTGAAGGAAACAGTACCTTAATTAAGCACTTCCTTGTGTAGGTGGGTGCAGTGCATTCTGGGAAATTCTCTTACACCTTACTTTAAAGCAGTGGTTCTCAACCTTTCAAAGTCGCGACCCCCAATTTAACGTTCAGTACTGTCCGTGACCCCCCTCCCCCCGGAACGCAATGGAAATTTGCTGTCCGCGGTGCTGAAACAACACCCGATCGATAAAACGTATGTCGGATATACAAATCAGTAATTGATTTTGAGTAATAAAATGCCTGTTTGAGACCAATCACTTGTTGTCCTTTAACGTCCGGTTGGACGCCACATTAATTTTGCGCATTTATATTTTTCCTAAATGATTTGGCGACCCCCAGAAATCATCTTGCGACCCCAATTGGGGTCAGGACCCCAAGGTTGAGAATGGCTGCTTTGAAGTGAGGCCCTGGTCTGTCTTTGTTTTGAGGTCTGAGCTCCACAGAGTTTTGGGACACACCTTCACTCAACGTGAACACTCAAAACCACGGGCTGGGGTAGAACAGGGACTCAGCTGTAACATCCATGGATTGTGTAGATATATGCAGGCCTTAAACAGAACAGGAGCAGACTGACAGCTGAATGTGTGCAGGTGTCGGTAAAGTGTAGATCCAAAATCGAACGGCGGACATCCGTTAGCAGACGGGGCATGTATAACTCCGCTCCTAAAACTGCATTAATCACCAATATTTCATCATGGTCCGCTCACGCTACTCCTCCATTACAGTCTGTGTCGCTCCAGACATGTTTTTATGACTGTGCTGACCTCTGAACTGAAGACTGCTCTCTGGCCAGCTGTTCTTCTCTTTGCCTCCACGTCCTCCTTTCGATGAGCTCCTCATCTGTAAACTCTGGCTCCAAACTGTAAGGACACCCATCATATTCTAAGTTCTCCTCCACAACATCTTCCTCCCATAGATATTCGTCCATTCTGCACAAAACTGGAAGAAGAAAGTTGTTGAGTAGCCGGCGGTCGCCCCTGAAGCAATGAGCCGTACTGCACATGTGCTCGCAACCAGAAAGAAACTTTTCAGTTCAGAGGTCAGCACAGTCACAAAAACATGTCTGGAGAGACACAGACTGTAATGGAGGAGTAGCGTGAGCGGACCATGATGAAATATTGGTGAAACTAATGAGTTTTTGGACGATTAATGCAGTTTTAGGAGCGGTGCTATACATGCCCCGTGTGCTACCGTTATATGGATGTCTGCTGCTCGATTTTGGATCTAAATATCTCCTGAAGCACTGTTTGGATCAGGAAAGCCTTCTGGGTGAGTATATTGTTCTACTTCATTCTATAAACAATGTGAAAGCTGTAGGAACCAAACTTATCCTTTAAGGTGGACATCACAGTTATTTAAGGTGGACATTTGTTCAGCAGTCCTTCTGTGGAGGGGAAGAGGCTTTTGTTGGACCTGCTGGTTCTGCTGTCCAGGATCCGGGTCCTCTGCCTGATCTGTCCATGGCTGTGGTGAGTCTTCAACAGGCCTAATCGTTGACAGGTAACTGTGGGCGGGGCTTCTGTGGCAGAGGAACAGGACCTTCAGCTCGAGGCCCTGCAGGGTCTACACCCTGTAGACCAGAGCTAAGTTTTAAAGTTTGATCTGAAATGATAAAATCACCTGCTGTTGGATTTTAAAGAGGTGTGTTTTTAAAAGGACAGCTGCTAGCTAACCACTAACAAGGACTACAAACATGGCTGTGGACCTGCTGCCATCATCTCTGTTTATTTTTAATATTAGTAATTCATTAAGCACAGGCACAGACAGGAGGACCTGAGCAGGTCTCTGGGTGAAGATGAAGCTCTCTGGAGCTTAAACAGTGGAGATAGTCTCTGCTTCCTCATGTTGTAGTTCTGTAGTAGTTTTTTAATGATTACTGTGTCGAAGTGTAGTTTCTCGCTGGTTGATCTGGAGATGCGGATGAAACAGCAGGCTTCGCCGACACAAACTTGTTTGCAAAAGAGAGCAGTTTATTGACAAACCAAGCAAGCGTCTGAATCGGGCACTCCAGGACAGACCCGAGAGGTTTCAGCCAAATGACACCTTCTGAGCAGTGACAACGGACAACATTTATACCATGAAACATTCTTTGAAGTACACAGAGCCACGTATGCAGGGTGGACTCTTCTTGAACCAGAGCATCTTAGATAAATGACCAGTGGCCCCACAGGTTGACTCATGATAGCCTGAAGTGACGGCCTTTAACCTTTGACACAGGGTTCATCCCCTTAGGTATCAATTTTAAGTTCTCAGCTGTTTACCTAGTCACAGGAGTTTGGTTTTCTTAAGAAGTAAGATGTGAAGAATGTTCTCTGTTGCGTGTCCTAGTCCTTACATCCTGAGTGAACCTGGCCAAATTCAGTCTAATCATTAGCTCACCTCCAAGGCCACCTGTTTTCCCTTTAAAGCATTCACATCAGATACATCAGAAGCAGTGCACTAGAGGCACACACTTGCTTGTGCATGCGCACACACACACACACCCACCCCGCAGAGCTGGCACGCACATTGAGCACACATACTGACGCCAAAGCCGGCTTGAGTCCACACACTTACACCAAACTTTTCCCTCCGTGCTCGTGTTTCCCTCACTCTAATAACTCCATTTCCCTCCTTTCCCTCTGTCTCTTAGCGTGACCAAGGGTGCACACTTGGGAGCTCTAATAGCTATCTGAATACATTTACACAGGTTTAAAGCGATCTAACCTTAACGAGCATCTATAAAGCACCATGCTGCCTCCTGGTTTTGCGTTTGTATGGGGAAACAGAGCACGTCATTTCCGCTTCCTATAAACTGAAATCTCGCGTGAATTCGTGCTCACATGACCAGGGCCGGAGCAGTTTTGTAGTTTTTGAGTGTAAATGTCTTTTTTCTGTGCCCATTTGAATTATTTAATAATGCATAAAATGTATTTAAATGTGATGATTTACGGGGGAGGTAAAACAAAGTGTGAAATGGTTAATGCATAACAAAAATACATGCTTTTGAAAAGTTATGTAATTGGTTACACCCAGGGGGGAGGGGCTTCTGATATAAAAGGTGACTGCCTTGGCTTGCTCAGGCTCTTAGTGTGGAAGTGGTTACAGAGCAGGTAACAGCTCCAAACAGCTGACCGATGAGTTAATGAGGAACTCAGTGGTTTGTGTTGTCTTTCTGATTTTCCCTTATTTTGTAAATATTGTATATGCATTTTTCCACGTCATTTTTTGTTGGTTTTGAGGTTTAGCACTGCCAGATGGGAGACCGGTATAAATAAATAACACCAAATGAATTCTTCCGACTACGCCTGTGTTTTTGGACTTTTTTTGTGTGTGTGTTTCAAAGAAGGACCCCGCGACAAATACCTTAAAGGCTGATAAAGGATCAGAGTTTGAGCAGTTCTTCAGGATGTTTGGTTAGACTTTGTTTCATCAGTGATCCAGACCTCAGAGGCTGATCCAGGAGCCGCGAGACCTTCAGGATGGACCACAGAAGCTCAACATCTCTGCTCGGCTCTGCTTCAACATGACTTTAGGAAATAATCAGAAGAGTGTGGAGCTTCAAGGGTTAAGAGCCCACGCTCACACCAACACGTTTCCTGTTCAACAGAAATACTCAGAAATGAGGAACTAACATCTCAGACTGAACCCTCCCTCCTTCAGAGCCTGGACCAGGAGCTGGACTCTCTGAGAGACCCAGGAGGTCCACAGGTAGACCAGAACTTTGACAGACCACCTGAGTCCACCTGACCTGCTCTGAGACCTCATCAGGACGATGGAGACGTCTTCACTCTGGATGTTCCTGCTCCTGTTCACAGGTAAGAACAAACACCTGAAGGTCCTCCAGATCAGCAGGAGGTCCTCTGTGGGGTTAGGGCTGACGCTGTTGCCATGGTGAGGTCAAGACGGGACAAGACCTGAGATTTATCAAAATGTTTTTTTAGAACCGGTTCAGTAAAAGGCTGGCAAAGCAAAGCGTGTTTCCTTCATCTGTTATGAACAGAAAGGTCTGAGGGAGGAGCTCTTCACTCTCAGCACATGCGTTAAGGTGGTCTGAGCCTCCTGGTCTCCTTCCTGTGGAGGTTTTCCAGCACCTCCAGCATGGAGGAGACCCTGGGGCAGACCCTAAACCTGCTGGAGGATTATGAGGCCCATCAGGCCTGGAAAGGCCTTGGATCCTCTCAGGCTGTCAAAGGTTCACCCCCCACTGAGTCAGGACCCTGCAGAGTGAAGAACATGGACCTCCAGCTGATGGACTCTGATGGACTCTGATAGAGGCTGCGCACACTCTCCTGCAGCTTTGCTTCTCATTGGTTTATTTGTCTTTAACCTTCTTTAGCTGTGACAGGACAGACCTCCATCACCGCTCGCTCTGGAGAGGACGTCTCTTTGTCGTGTGGACATGTGATCCAATATCAGCAGGACTGTGACAGGACACACTGGCTTTACAGTCCTCAGGACGGGAAACCAGCAGAGGAGCTGATCACAGCAGGGAAAAACGGTACGAGTGAAGCTGCCCGGGCTGTGAGTGGGAGGCTGCATGTTCCTGCTCATTAAAGAAGTCATTCAGAGTGATACTGGACGCTTCACCTGCAGACAGTTCACATCAGAGAAAGAATTTACAGACTCCAGGGTGTTCCTGTCTGTTATTAACAGTGAGTACTGATGAAGATCCAGTCTGAGTATAAAACACACTGAACAGAGGAGAATGACCTTTGTGTCTTTGTCTGTTTGTTTTTCAGTTATCTTGGATGATACTCTCAGATTTTACTGTGGTGTGTCCAGATATGGAGAGTGTGAGCACACGGTGCAGTGGGACTATAAGGGCAACAATAAAGATATAAAAACATACACAGACCCTCCCTGTACAGCTACACTGACATTTAACAAGCTTCCTAATTTTAAGGACTTTAAAAAGCAGCTGTTCTGTAATGTGACTGATAAACAGAGTGGACAAACACTGCTGTGTGACGCCATGGATGTAGATTCATGTGAGAGAGCAGGTAAAGGAGAATCTTCATGCTTCACTGTCCGCTCACATTTAGTCTGTTTTGTGTGTTAATCTAATTTTCATCATCTTATTTTGAAGGAGGACGAGGAGGCACAACATCGATCCCAGAGAGAGAACCTCCACTTTACCCAGGTAACCAGAGATCACCCTGAAGGTCTAGAGCTGCCACATGTTCCTCTCTGTTTCTTTACATGTTTGGAGTAGAAAATCTAATCTGACTCTTGATTTGAGGAACGTTTTCATGTTTTGGGGTCTTTGTTCTCTGAGGTGGTTCACCTTCTGTCCTTTACACCGCAGCAGTAACACCCGCCTACTGTTTTATCTGAAGTCCCATAATGCATGTGATTGACAGAACAATCGTCCAATCATCTGCTGGATATGCTTTCAAAGGTTCTGCACATGCGGACTCTTTCTATTGGCCGTCAACCAACTGGAGAGATATGAACGGTCGTCTGGGACATCAGGTCACCTGAAATATAAGTAAAGAAAATGAGTCTCAGAGAGAAGTAATGAGTCTTTTTATCTAAGTAAAGTGTCATTGCTGCATGTTAGAGGGTAAAAAGCAGAACAAGAGGTCAGTGGAGCTTCATTAATCCAGTTATGAGTCTTTAAATCAGATGTAAATCATGTATTTCTGTTTTTAAACCAGTGAACCTGTTGTGTTTGGGTTCAGTCAGTGTAGATCCAGCTAAGACTTTTCTTTAGGTTTTATTTAAATAGTTATTTTATGGCAGCGAGCTGCTCTGAGGTGAGGAGTTTTCTGTTCATGATGTGAGAAACAGAATGGAGAACATTCAAGGTCAGCGGTGAATAACCACAAAGTCTGAAAACAGGAAGAGCTTTAGCCACGGGGTCAAGAAAACAAGAGAAGTAGAGTTTGTTTCCATGTTTCTGAGAGACTGAAGCCTCACAGTCATGTTTCTCATCAACATGCTTCTTCAGCACCACAGAGGAAGACTCCAGGTCCAAACCACCTTTGGGGATGAGGTCTGGTTTTTCTGCAGAGTCCCTGAGCCCTGTCTCAAAGTCAAAATAATCTGGTATAAATGTCTGCAGTAGAAATACATGGTCAGAAAAGACAGAGCATGTTTTAGTCTCAGGTCTGGGTGGGTCCACCTGACTGGAGGGAGTGATGAAGAAGAAAACCTTCTGTTTTTAAACTGGAGGTTTATTGTTTCCTCTCTGACTCCGTGCTTGTCTCAAAATGGCTTCTTTGGCAGAATAGTCCACAGATTGAACGGTGATGGTCCTCGGTGCTGCTGTGGGGCTCTTTGGTTCAGCTGTGAGGGATCAGTGTGCTCTCTATTTACAGATTAAGACCTGGTGTTGGCTGAAGAGTCCATTAAAGAAGTTCCCCTCCAAACATTTTCATGTCTTTTCCTTCACTCTCCTCAGGCTCTTGGTAGATTCTTGTAGATAGTTACATCTAGATCTGTTCTGTAAGTCCTCACATCGAGCAGTGAGGTCCATCTCTCTTTGTAACAGGTAGGGCAGTGCCTTCATGTCACCTCCCGGTATCTTCAATCACCAATATGGTCCTCTGCCTCATTGTTTCTTTTCTCAAGTTTGGGTGGAGAATGGTTACCTGTGTTGCAGGTGCTGGTGATAGTCATGACAGATTTATGTATATATATATATATATATATATATATATATATATATATATATATATATATATATATATATATACACATATATATGTGTGTGTGTGTGTGTGTGTGTGTGTGTGTGTGTGTGTGTGTGTGTGTGTAAATGTGTGTGTGTATTCATGTCTGTGTCTCTGAGCTGGCTCTCGTTTCTCCTCTGAATAATGGAGCTGGTATCAGCCAAAGTCTTCCTCACTCCTCCATGCTCTCCCTCTGATCCTGCAGCTCAGCTCAGGTTCATCCTGGTCTCTGCTGGGTTGGCCGTCCTCATCATAATCGTTGTGACCGTGCACATCAGGGCAGAAATTACAGGTGAGGGACCTTTGAGATGTTTCTGCTCCCAAAGCAAAGAGCCAAAGGGCCTGAAGTTGTGTTCTTAAAGAGGCTCTGTCTGCTCTGTCTTCACAGGAAAGAAAACAGAGACGGATCAACACGCTGTGAGTACCAAACATGGTTCATTAGCATTAGCTTAGCCCTTTAACTCCCAGCTCCACTGTTTGGCAGGAGTCAGTTCATTCAGGAACGTTTTTAATGTCTTAATAATAGGGCTGGGGGTAAACGATTATTTTTAAAACGATTAATCGGGCGATTATTTTATCGATTAGTCGACTAATCTAACGATTAATTGGACGATTAGTCTAAAGATTATTTTTCTGTTGTTCGATTATTTCAAAAACCATAATGTATCCCAAATAAATACCAAAACGATCTCTCTCATAAGAGTTTATTAAACAACACTGTTTTGCACAGCAAAATGAAAAATATTGAATAAAATTATAAAAAATAAAAAGGCCAGTCTGTTTACTCTTACAGTCCAACAAAAAATCTCTCCTGTAAAAAACACAAAATGTAAAAATTGCAGTGCAAAAACAAACACTGTGTCATGCACAGTACAAAAAATTCCTGAGTGTTTTTCACACAATATAACACAGAGAACATAGAACCTGCCTCTCCTCCATCACAACTATTTACTCCTGCACTATCTACTCTGAATTACTGTGAAGGAAGGTAAGCATGGCCACATGCTCTTTGGTGAGGCTTGCTCTTTTTTTGCTCACAATGTTCCCTGCTGCTGAGAACAGCCGTTCTGAGGGCGTGGATTTTGCAGGGGCAGCCAGATAAGATCTCGCCACAACAGCCAGTGCAGGGAACTTTGCTTCATTGTCTTTCCACCATTGGAGTGGGTTTTTATCCTTTGGAATGGCTTTTTCCCCAAAGTACACAAGTACCTCATTCCTAACAGCATCCTCCCTCTGGTCATGGGCTGGGTCTTCATCTTCCAACTCCTCTTCATCCTCATCTGACCCAAGCAATGAGTCCAGGACAGACTTTGGCTTCTGTCTTTTTGAGTGACCTAGCTGGCCATTCGGTGAGTCAGGTTCTTCCCTCACTCGTACTCGTCTGGCTTCAAGTGCAAGGGCCTGAAGTTTGATTTTCACCTTTAAGATGTCGTCTGTGGACAGAAACTTGAGTTTTCGGAATCTTGGATCAAGGGCCGCAGCGAAGATGCAGACATTGTTCCCGTCTTCATCATATGTAGTCAGATCCTTCCATCTGAAAAAAAAAAATAATAATTTGTAAACTTAAATAAAAAAAATCCAAGGTGCTTCAAGAGAAATACAACTGCTGAATCAATACCTCAACATGATAGAATCACAATGGGAAAACATTGAAAGATTCAATCTGATGAAGTTTAACTCAAATATTCAGTTAGTTCACTACAAGAGATTTAAAGAGCTGAGTATTTAAACTAACCTTGAAGCAATCTCTGCTGCAGCTGCAGTCTGGAAGGTGGCAATTGGAGGAGACTCAAAGGCTGTCTGCGTGGACTTCTGTAGACCTTTCACCATAGGAGGCAGGACAGAGATTGTGACGTATGCTTCTCCACTCAGGAAGACGGTGGCTTGCTCAAAGGGCTCAAGTGCTTGTAGGTCGTCCAGGATGCTCCATTGGTCGGCTTTCATATCCAGGTAGTGCTTTGCTGCCTTGGTGACCTCTGGGTCTGAGAGGGCTACAGTTACAGGCCACCGCTGCTCAAGGAGGTGTTTGATCATATAAAAAGAGCTGTTCCACCTGACTGGTACATCCTGGGATAACTTGTGTTGAGGTGTTCCCATTTGCTCTTGTTTAAGCTTCAGCTTCTGGGTGGCGACCTCGCTGCTATGGAAGTATGTGACGAGGCTCCTTGCTGCCCCAAGTGCCTTGCTGATTCGGGGTTCTTTCAGTGCATTATTGACAATCAACTGGGTGGTATGGCCAGCACATCGAAGTGAGACAACACCATGCTTCTCCTCAAGGATTCTAAGGGCTTTCACCACATTCGCTGCATTGTCGTGGACAATCGCTTGAACATCATCATGGAGAGAAAAGTCAAACTTCTTAGCAACCTCCTCAATCCAGAGAGCGATGTTGTCCCCAGTATGTCTGTCTTCGAGGGGCAATGTGCAGAGAACGAATGAGGCCATCTCCCACTTTTCATTAATGTAGTGGCAGGTTACTCCAAGGTATGACTCTGTGGCAATACTTGTCCAAGCATCGGTGGTAAGTGTTGTCTTTGAGGATCTCTTCTTTAAGTTGTCCTTCAGATCGTCAAGAACCCGTTGGTATTCCTTCTCCAGCTGCTTGGTAAACCACCACCTGGAGGGACATTTGTAGCCTGGGCAGGCATATTCAATCATATCCATGAATGCTTCCCCCTCAACAAGAGACAAAGGCCTCATGTCTTTGATGATCACCTGTAAGATAAAGAAAATTATTATTATTAACAACACAGCACTTTTCATAAAGCCATGTTACTTTCAGTGGAAGAGCCTAAATTATTACACAATCCAAAAAGGACACAAAGAAAAAGGCCAAGTAAGAAACGCCCATAACCTATCACACTAAATGGGGCCAGGACAGCCATTCTCCACTAAAAAATGCTAAAAGCACGGAAATAATTACTTACTCTCAAGATTCTTTTGCTGAGTTCAGCTTCCTTCTGTGGAGAGCATTGTGCCTCTTTCCCAAGATAGGCTGGCAAAGTTCTTTGCTTTGTCCTAGAAAAATAGCAATGCAAATTGGAAAAACAGCTATGAGAGTGAGGCATATTAAATTTACTCTTAAACTCATTGCTGTGCTATGGTATATTTAGCTTGTTTGAAGGCTAACGTGATTATTTTTGCAGTAATCTTAAATCCAGCAATATATTTCATGTTTATTTAAAAACTTGTTGAGTAATCTTCAATGTGAAAATGATTCGTAGTGCAACTCACATGATGTAGCACTCATTTTAGTGTTTTCAATGCTCATTAAGCATTAATTAATTCACGATCACTGCACACCAACTTACGTGCAGCCCTGGTCTGGACATTGTACGCTCCGTTAGTTGACATTGGCGATACATTAGCATAGTGAATCATGATACTATAACCTGGCAAACGTTAAAATTGACTCGGGAACGGCAATGACATGAGTTCGCTAAATGTGCCGTTTATTCGTGCCGGTGTCACCGGGTTAGTAGCTGCTAGATAGCCTTATGCTAGCTAACGTTAACATTTAATGTTGGCTGGAATGCTAACGTTAGCTAGTATGAGGTTATCTAGCAGCTACTAACCCGGCATGAACAAACTGCACAGAGCTAATTTGTTTACCAGTCAAACATAACATCAGACTGGCGTTAGCCAGCTTATAGAATCATGATTAACAACGCTAGTCCGCCAATGTCTACAAACAGAGCCAAATAATATTAGCTAGCGACTAGACAGCTGTGCTTAGTTAACGTCTGTTAGCATTTAAAGCTAAGAGATGTAGCTTACGGCTGCAGAACACAGCTACCGTATCTAGCCGCTAGTAGCCAGCTAACTTTAACTACTAACCAAACAAGCACGAAACACGAAGTGCACAGTGCTGAAGCTGCACCACATACTACATAAAATTTGAATTAACTCAGCCGAACTTTGTACTTACTTGTTATTGTCCCCTCCACAAGAGACAAGGGGGTGTCTCCGCTTGAGATGCTCCAACATCGCGGTTGTGCTGGTGTGGTAAGCCAACTCAGTTTGGCAAAGGCTGCAGATAACAATACCTTTTCGCTTGGGACTGAATTTAAAGTATTCCCACACTTTAGATGATCTAGGGCGAGCTGCTTTTTTGGGGCTTTTTGTAGGAGTTTGTTGGGCACCCTGTGAGGAGGTTGCAACATCGGTCTCCATTCTGTAAAGTGCTGTGTGCTGACTGATTGTTTTGGGTGACCCACGCGTGTGTGGCGATGCGTCGACGCCAAAATATGACGTCGATGATATTTTAAAGTCAATTCGTCGACGTCATCGACGCGTCGCTGCAGGCCTACTTAATAAACATGACAGGTTGGTCATTTCCGTCAGTTTCGTATGCTGCAACTCGGAAATTTCCCAGTTGAAATCTCAGAGCTCTGACCTGAAAGCGTTCCAGACTAATTATGACTTCAGTTAAAAAAACAACAACATGGCAGCCATCATAAGATTTATGCTTTTTCAACTTGTTCATTTGGCTGAAACAGGGGAGGAGAAACAGCACATGAGGTAATAATGAGGTGGCCATTTTCTTTAGGCAGTGATGTGATGTCATGACTCGGACTACATCAATCTGGTGCGAGTTCACGGGTGGGAAGTTACAAGTTCGACTGCCGTTCCAGTGCATTTTAACAAGGTATAGATGGGAAAAACACATGTTATGATAATTTTTTTCAATAATAATTTTATTTATGTAGCACTTTTCTCTCTCAGTCGTCCTCAGACGAGCTTCCATTGGAGTCTCCAATCCTTCCAGTTCTCCATACACCCAGCCAGCTCCAAGGAGCTTTCAGCTCCTGCATCCTTCTTCAGGACATCCACATACGTTAGCTTGGGACGTCCTCGTGATCGATGCCCTTGCATTGGTTCCCACAGGACCAGCCTGCTGGCCGGGAGCTCCCGATGTCTGTGGCAGTGGCCGGCCAGCCTCATCCTCCTAGCATCCACCTAACCCAAGTATTTGAAATCACTGACCTCTCGCAGAGCGTTGCTGTCTGATGTTTTAATAGGCAGATGGTCCGTGTGGATGTTATAGGTTACCTCAGTCTTCTTTAAAAACATAGTTTACAAAGTGTTTTGACAGCGTTCAGCACAAAATAATCAAACACAAACAAACAATGAGCACAACAAAGTAAAAACAAAAAGCAGAGCTCCAGACTAACAGAAAGACACAAAGACAGAGGGGCGACGGTTGATGCTGTGTTCATACTGTGTTTCAGACTTTATATGAACCCAGACAATACAAGAACCATGCAGCATAAAAAGAGACCATGAGGACCAAACATAAAAACATCAAATCAGGAAGAATAGGAAAGGCAATAAAAAAGGGATGAAAGCAGAAATCAGGTCAGAAAATATAAAAAGATGAAACGAACAATGATGATAAAATACAGTTTCGGGTTGCCTGATCTAGGCTTGTCACGATACCAGAAATTTAGTAGTCGATACCAATAACGCTTAAATTCTTCGATACTCGATACCACCGATACCATGGTAAAAAAAAAAAAAAAAAAAAACCCTGTAGTTCAACATACACTCCTTTATTTGAACAAAGTGAACAACAAACAATATTATGCTTAAATTGAAAGCGTCCGTTCTTGTTGGCTGTGTATATTGATGCTGGCTTTGCCCGGCCTGTCCATGTCACTGTCCTCCTCTGGCTTATACTGTGAAAAGAAGATTGAGATTTGGGTATAGCTTAATGACTGTATGAGAACAGCAGAGGCAATACTAACACAGAGAGAGAGAGAGAGAGAGAGAGAGAGAGAGAGAGAGGGAGCAGCAATTTACAGACATGGTGGTGAAACTTTTTAAAAACCTTTATATATGACAGTGCCTATAGCATTTACTACTGTACCATATTGATGATCTTATTTTGTTTACTTTATTTCTAGAACCAAATAATCTCATACTTAGATACTAAGATCATTTAACTAGCTAATGTACATTTCTATAACATATGAAAGCATTCCCTACACCTGCTTCCTCTACTCACTGTCAGTGTTTCCTCTTCTACTCTCTGCAATCAAATTAAATGTAAAGTTATTGGATGTGAAAAGTATGTGAACAAAATACACATGATTCTGGGCAAGTAGCCTCCACATAGATTTACGTTCTGAACCAGCCTTTACACGGAGCCATAATCAAAGTAGGTTATTTACTAGCCCATATCTCAGTTATTGATCACATTAGCTGCTTCTGTTGATGTATCATGAGTGTCATCCTGTTGTGTCGCTCTGACGCACAGACCGGATGTTTACTGTTGACGTGCTGCAGCATTGACCACGTGCTATCATGCTAAGCTACGTGCTAAGCTAACTCCGTTTGACATCAGACACACTGCACTGTGTTTTCTTTTCGTCCCTTCTTGTAGTGACCACACACTTGGGACACTCTCTGCCATTTCTTCTGTGGACTCTCTCCTTTCTGTCCCTCTCTTTTCTCTTCCTTCATGATTTTACAAGCCGCGCAGCAGCGGAGGTAGCAGGCGCGTAGCATTTACTATGGACTGGGCTCATCTCATCATCGTAACGTAATTAGATATGAGCATCAGTGATAACACGTGAATTCAAATGCACTTACCTTGAATTCTCTGTACAAGTCTGGATGCTTTTCTTTTAAATGTTTCGTTGTTGATGAGCCAGGTGCGTGTGGCTCCGTCATATCGAGTGTTGTTGTTCTTAGCAGGGTAGTCGGTCATGTGATCAGCACTGTGTGAGGGTTGCCAGATAATCGCTCATTTACAGCCAAAAAAACAACGCTAAAGAAGTGGCCAGATCTGGCTCCTCGGTACCGACGGTACTTTGGGTAGTCTAGAAAAGTCAGTACCGTCACATTTTCTGAATCTTAGTACCGACTTGGTACCAAAGTATCAGTTCTTGTGACAAGCCTAGTCCGAACGCAGCACTAAGACACAGACCAACAAACCAAAGATCTGATATTTTCTTTGTGGACAGATTTTACGGTTTAAAACACTTAAAGCTATTATCATTATAACCATTATTATTATTTAAAATACTTTACTTCACCATTTATTGATAATATGATTTAAATATAATCTAATATTCATCAAAAACATTTTTGTCAAACTCAGCACAGTGTCATCTATTTTAACTCATTTTTAGTTGCTGCTTTATTTAAAAACATTTCTGCAGTTTCTGATTGATTTCTATCCAAATATTTTTTCATTTTTATGAAATCAGAATCAGCTGTTATCTTTTTAACCCTTTAAACCCCACAGCAGGAAAATATCTGTGTTTGTTTTGTGTTCAGTTTTCTCTGTCTCTGATTTGTTCTGTTTTAAAACGTTAAATATCTCTGAATTTACTGATTTACTGACCTCTGCTCAACAGCTGAGCTGGTAGTTAAAGGGTTACAGTCTGAGCTGATCTTCTGTTCACAGGTACAGGAGGAGGAGGAAGGTGAAGCTCAGGTCATCTATGAGAACTCTGCAGACCATGTCACCTCGGTCAGACTCCAAACTGCATCGACATCAACTTCACATTAAGACCTCAGAGGAACAGCTGTATGGAGGAGAAAAAGGACCAGAATCCAAATTAAAATGGATAAACAGAAATGCATTTTATTTTCAGAATTAAGCTTTTTTTATTCATAAATAAAATTAATAATAAGTATTCCAAACTGCATTTTCATTTCCTTGTTTAAGACTGCTCATTCTGTGACTGAATTAAAATGAAAAAGAGATAGATAGATAGATAGATAGATAGATAGATAGATAGATAGATAGATAGATAGATAGATAGATAGATAGATAGATAGATAGATAGATAGATAGGAACTTTGTTAATCCCTTGGGAAGGTTCCCTCAGGACATTTGGAAAAAGAAAAGATATTTAAGATTTAATTTTCAGAAGATGTCCCAGTAAATAGTTACCAAAATTCAATCTGAATTGTCAAATTTATTTATTTTATTTATGAGTCAGAATATCCTGCCGTTACCTTGAAGTGGAAAAGCATTTGCTCTAATACTTTTTAATTTTCAAATTTGACTAATCAGGTTGAATTTTGTAACTGTTTGCTGGGGCATCTTTTAAAAATTAAATCTTAAATATCTTTTTCTTTTCCATTTTAATGAAGTCACAGAATGAGCATTCTTGAACAAGAAAATAAAAATTCAGTTTGGAAAATTTATTATTAATTTTATTTATGAGTCAAAAAACAGCTTTATTCAGAAAATGAAAATTCATTTCTGTTAATCCATTTTAATTTGTATTTTGGTACTTCATCACTTCCATACAGCTGGACCACGACTTTGAGTCTTTTTGTTCCAGAAGTTTCTCCTGTTTGACTCTTCTGGATTAAAGTGATGATTTTAGTTCTGAACTCTTTTGTCACTTTTCTAAACTCTGAACAGATGAGGATGATTCCATTTAAAGCACTGATGTAAAGGTTGTACTCTGATTAATCTGCTGACAGGACCTGGGGGCAGAGTTCATATTACACCATTTAAAGTCTTTACACTGGCTGCCTGTTAGTTATCACATTGATTTTAAAATTCTTTTGTTAGTTTATAAAGCTCTACATGGCCTGGCTCCTGAGTTCCTGTCGGAGATGGTTTTAGTTTTTGAACCAGGACGGCCCTCAGATCCTCTAACTCCTCTCTCTCCGTTGTTCCACTGAGTAGAACAAAAACATTTAGTGATTCTGCTTTAAACTTTTACACTCCAAAACTGTGAACAAACTCCCACAGGGTCTGAGACGAGCTGCAAATGTAGAAATATTTAAACGCAGTCTAAAAACTCACCTATTCAGCCTGGCTTTAATGTACAACTATGTTATTTATTAATTTAAGGACTATTATAGTTATTTATTTCTGAGTAAAAATTCTTATTATTTTAGTTTAATGTTTTATTATCTGATATTTTATTTCATTTTTTCAATGTGCTTTTATATTTTGATATAGTTCTTATGTTTTTACATTTAATTGTCTTAGGTTGAAGTTTTATCTTTTAATATACTTTTATGTATTTTACATATTTTTTTGTGTCTAATTTAGATGTCTCTTAGTTTTATTGCTTTGCTTTTTCTTGTATCTGTTGCTATAAATTTTATCATTTTAAATTGAGCTCCTGTGGTGCATTAGTCTCTGCATCCTCTTGACATCATACCAACTATTCATTACAATTATAGGACATACTACTGAGTAGATGGACCTCAGTGTTTATTTGCTAAATGGTAAAATGAACGTTATTGTGTGTGTGTGTGTGTGTGTGTGTGTGTGTGTGTGTGTGTGTACACTCCTGATAAATATCTTAAGACCAGTTGAAAATTGCTACAATTTACATTTTGCACATTTGGACCTTAATGAGGTTTTAAATAGAGCTACAATATGCAAAAGCAAGAAGGGGGAGTGTGACAAAAAACACTTTGAAAAAGAAATTTATTGAAAACAACAAGTAAACTGAAATAGGCTGTTTATCAGCTGATCAAAAGTTTAAGACCATCGCTCAGAAAATTACAGAAAACTCTCCAAACCAGAACAAAAATGTTTCTCAGTAGGACTCAGTCATGAGCAGCTCCACCGTTCTTGTTAATCACTTCAAAAATTGGTTTGGGCATGCTTGATGAGAGTGTTTCCAGGAAGCTTTTGGGAACATTGCTCCAAGTGGTGAAGATGGCTTCATGAAGGGCATCAACTGTCTGAACTGACGGCCATTTTTATAAACTTCCCTTGACCTCCATCCCCAAATGTTCTCTATGGGATTTAAATCAGGGGAACATGTGGGATGGTACAAAAGAGTGATGTTATTCTCCCTGAAGAAGTCCTTGGTCAAGCGAGCATTGTGAACTGCAGCGTTG
This sequence comes from Scarus forsteni, assembly GCA_036419115.1. NCBI lineage: Eukaryota > Metazoa > Chordata > Actinopteri > Labriformes > Labridae > Scarus > Scarus forsteni. The sequence goes on from JAZDUH010000283.1 coordinate 4,809,263, forward strand.
TCCTGTTGAAAAACCCAGCTGTTACCACACAGACGAGGGCCCTCAGTCATGAGGGATGCCCTCTGCAACATCTGCACGTAACCAGCCGCCGTTTGACGACCCTGCACCACCTGAAGCTCCAGTGTTCACTGAATGAAAAAGCACCCAGATCATGATGGACCCCCCTCCACTGTGCCGGGTAGAAAACATCTCAGGTGGGATCTCCTTGTCATGCCAGTAACATTGAAGCCATCTGGACCGTCAAGGTTACATTTTTTCTCATCAGAGAATAAAACTTTTTTCCTCCTTTCAATGCAGTTGGCACCAGTAAGGGCCTTAATTTGGGTCGAGGACCGCCCTGTGTCTTGACGGACAGCCAATCAGATCCTCCGGCTCAGAGCAGGTGTAATTTTTTTGGGTCTACCACTTGACTTTTTTGTTCCATAATGCTCAGGATCTTTCAAAAATGTAGAATGACTGTCCTACTGCGTCCAACCTCAGCAGCAATGGCACGCTGCGAGAGGCCTTGCTTATGCAGCTCGACGATCCGACCACGTTCAAGAAGAGAAAGCTTCTTAGCTTTAGCCATCAGGAGGGCATGACCGTGTGAATGCCTGACAGAAAATGAACATTTGGAGCAGATTTTGGCTTTAATAGTCTGTGGTCTTAAACTTTTGATCAGCTGATAAACAGCCTATTTCAGTTTACTTGTTTTCAATAAATAACTTCTTCAAAGTGCTTTTTGTCACACTCCTCCTACTTTCTTTTGCATTTTTTAGCTCTATTTAAAACCTCATTAAGGTCCAAATGTGCAAAATGCAGATTCTAGCTATTTTTTTTAACTGGTCTTAAGATTTTGATCAGGGCTGTATATATGGATGTGTGTAAGTGTATATATATACATGTGTTTATTTATGTGTATGTATATATGTACATACATCCTTTGTCAATCGTTTGTTTTGATGTAAAGCATTTTGAGCTGCAATTGGATTTTTTTGAACTGTGCTATATAAATAAAGTTTGATTGATTGATTCTTCATATCTAGGAGTTTTATGAATGTATATAACGCTTTATTCACATCAATGCATGAATCAATGTTTGTTTTCAGCCACGTGGTCACAATGACACAGATCCATCTACCAGTCAGTCTCTCTCTGACCTATTAATGAACTAAAGTCTCCCTCTGTTGGCCAATCACTTCTTAGTAACTTTAACATCTTCTTACAGGATTTTGCTGTCTGATAACTGTGATGTTAGCTGTAGCCTCTCCTGGATCAGCTTGTTCTGAGCGCTAAGATCCACTTTGGACTCAATCGCCCCACTGAGGATAAAACTATTGAACTCCAGGACAGCTCCTTGGTTTAGCTCTGACACTCGTGCTCTTAAAGGGGAAGTGTTGATCTCATTTTTGACTCCTAAAGAGCAGCTAAACATGATTGTCCACACAGAAAGCTTTGTGCCTCCTGCTGCATCACTTGTTTTTCCTGCATCCTGAGAAAACGGTCCGTGTGGTTTACAGGTCCGCCTCCTGTTGAGCACACTACGCTGTGATTGGTTTAACTCCTGCTGAAGGGCTGCTGAGCTCCACCTCCTTATTTTGCTGGTTCAGGAACTGAAGGTAAAAAGTGAATTTTACAAAACTGCGATAATTTCTCTTTTTAAAATGTCAGGTTTTGAAATTCAGCTGTATGTGTTGGATCCCGAATCTGATCCAGAGGTAGAGACCTGAAAGCCTGAAGTTTCCTGAGGTCAGAGGTCACTTCAGACGTGTCTGAATGGTCAGAAACATTAGCCATAGCTTGTTGTAAGTACAGTTGTGCCCAAGAGTTTACACCCCAGCAGAATTTCTGATTTTTTGGCCTTTTCTCAGAAAATATGAATGATAACACAAAAACCTTTCTGTCACTCATGGTTAGTGGTTGGGTGAAGACATTTATTGAAAAAAAGATAGTTTACTCTTTTTAAATCAGAATGACAACAGAAACTTCAAAAATTACCCTGTTCAAAAGTTTACACCCCCTGACAGTTTTGGCCTGATAACATGCACAAAATTTGACACAAATGGGTTTGAATGTCGACTAAAGGTAACCATCCTCTCTGTGATCTATTAGCTTGTAAACTGTGTGTGTATAAAAGCTCAGTGAGTTTCTGAGCTCCTGACAGACACATGCATCTTTCACTCAGTGCTACGTTGAAGTTTCTGGTTTCTGCGTCATGGGTAAAGCAAAAGAATTGTCAAAGGATCTGCGAGAAAAGGTATTTCAACTGTATAAAACAGGAAAAGGATTTTAAAAGATATCTAAGGAACTGAGGATGCCAAGAAGCACTGTTAAAACTCTAATTAAGAAGAGGAGAGAGAGGGATTCTGTTGAAATCAAACCACGGTCAGGCAGACCAACAAAAAATTCAGCTCCAACTCCAAGGACAATTGTTCAAGATGCAAAGAAAAACCCTCAAATAACTTCTGCTGAAATACAGGACTCTGAAAAAAAATTGGGGTGGATGTTTCAAGATCCACAATAAGGAGACTCTTGAAGAAACATGGGCTGCATGGTCGAGTCGCCAGAATAAAGACATTTCTACACAAATGCCACAAAATATCCTGTTTACAATATGCCAAACAGCACAGAGACAAGCCTCAAAACTTCTGGAACAAAGTCATTTGGAGTGATGAGACCAAAATTGAACTTTTTAGCCACAACCATAAACATTACATTTGGAGAGGAGTCAACAAGGCCCATGATGAAAGGTACACCATTCCTACTGTGAAACACGGAGGTGGATCACTGATGTTTTGGGGATGTGTGAGCTACAAAGGCACAGGAAAATTGGTCAAAATTGATGGAAGGATGAATGCAGCATGTTATCAGAAAATACTGGAGGAAAATCTACACTCATCGGCCCAGACGCTGTGCATGGGACGTTCTTGGACGTTCAAACATGACAATGATCCAAAACACAAGGCCAAATCAACCTGCCATTGGCTACAGCAGAATAAAGTGAAGGTTTTAAAGTGGCCATCTCAGTCTCCTGACCTCAATGTCACTGAGCCACTCTGGGGAGATATCAAATGTGCAGTTCATGCAAGACAGCCCAAGAATTTACTTTTTGCCAAGAGGAATGGGCAGTTTTACCATCTGAGAAAATAAAGACCCTCATCCACAACTACCACAAAAGACTTCAAGCTGTTATTGATGTTAAAGGGGGAAATACATGGTATTAAAAACTGGGGGGTGTAAACTTTTGAACAGGGTCATTTGGAAGTTTCTGTTGTCATTATGATTTAAAAAGAGTAAACTAATCTTTTTTTCAATAAATGTCTTCACCCAACCACTAACCATGAGTGACAGAAAGGTTTTTGTGTTATCATTCATATTTTCTGAGAAAAGGCCAAAAAATCTGAAATTCTGCTGGGGGGTGTAAACTTTTGGGCACAACTGTACCTGCTCACCTGTGCAGCCTGACGATGGATCCTTCATTCCTGATGTTTCAGCGGCAGTTTATCAGCTAATCCAGTTTCGTATGTGACATATGGACAGATAAACATGGAGGTATTTTTCTGTTGCTGCTGGAAAAAACAGATCCATCCAGTTCTGCTTGGTGATGCCTCTTTAAAAATGAAACTTACTTTCCTTCACAGTCATTCCTCACTATGACTATTGTTACCTCCATTTTCCCCAAAGAGCTGGCTGTAACATAAATTGATCCCGGGTGCGATCCCGGACGAGTCCCCACTTATTTGGGGACTTGTCTGGGATCGAACCCCACTTACAGCCAGCCTGTTTAGGGAAAAAGGGAGTAACATGGAACCCAGATTTTTTTGTGGTTAATTCAGTTATTTATTCAATAAAAATAAAATCTTGAGAACAAAAAGGAGGTAATTAATTAAATGAGTGCTGCGAAACAAAAATAAAACGAGAACAAAAGTTACTCTAACCTAGAGTTACAAAAGATAAAACCCTGAGTAACAAATTAAAATACAAAACAGCACCCAATCCCTAATGTGTCTAACAAACAAATAATAGCATGTGTGTAATGTGTGAAAGTTTAACAAAAATTAAAACAATCTTGTGCCTCACAAGAGTTACAAGGAGTTTTCTAATGAGGTTTTCCTAACAAGAACAGGGCTGCATACAGCGAGTGCCAGGTCAGTCCACCTTTGACTTTTTAACCTTTCTTTCAGTCTCTCCTGATTGGCTGATGTGGGCTTGGGTCTCATCTGCACCAATCAGGATTCACACACACACATAAGCACACACAAGAGAGACTCCTGGATATGGTAGTGTCATAACAACCATGGAGGAAAGTCGGGCACATGACTGTTAAAAAAGATGGTGAAGCAGAGTATCCTATATATATACAGTATATGTATATATATGTATATTTATATATGATCCAGACCTCAGAGGCTGAACCAAAAGCCCTGTGAGACCTTCAGGCTGGACCACAGAAGCTCAACATCTCTGCTCGGCTCTGTTTCAACAGGACTTTAGGAAATAATCAGAAGAGTGTGGAGCTTCAAGGGTTAAGAGCCCACGCTCACACCAACACGTTTCCTGTTCATCAGAAATACTCAGAAATGAGGAACTAATATCTCACACTGAAACCTCCCTCCTTCAGAGCCTGGACCAGGAGCTGGACTCTCTGTGAGACCCAGGAGGTCCACAGGTAGACCAGAGCTTTGACAGACCAGCAGAGTCCACCTGACCTGCTCTGGGACCTCATCAGCAGCTCTGGTGGTCTTCAGTGGTTCTTCAGAGGTTGACCACAGAGCAGAAACAGTCAGTTTTGAAGGACGAGCTGGAGGAGCATCAGGACGATGGAGACGTCTTCTCTCTGGATGTTCCTGCTCCTGTTCACAGGTAAGAACAAACACCTGAAGGTCCTCCAGCTCAGCAGGGGCAGACCTCTCCACACTGTCACTTTAAGCTCTTAGTAAATCATTCCCTCCCTCCTGACCGAGGCAGAGCTGTGCTGTAGACGGCTGTCACAGCTGTTAGAGGCCTGACGGCGCCACCTGCAGGTCCCTGAATGACACTGATCCTTCTGTCAGTGCAGCGAGCAGTGAAGGTGGATCTGTAATGGTTTATTTCTCCAAAGTGTTTCAGTTCTGCTTATTTCAGCTCAGAGAAACACCAGAGATCATCTCTCCATGTGAACCAGAGAGCTTCAGTTAGACATGTCAGTCAGGATCATGGTGGAGAATCATGGTGGTGTTCTGGACCTGGATCTGTCAGATCAGTCCCTATCACCCACAGGTGTTGTATTTCACTGCTGAGTTTCTGAACACTGATTCATTAAAACACATCAAATATGATCCACAGTGCAGCCACAGTTTGAGTCTTGAAGGATCTCTTCAGCCACAGCAGATCCACCTCAGGTTTTCTGAGTGAGGTCTACTCAGAGCTGATGGAGGGTTAGGAGGCCCCACTGGAGTCTGAGATCATCAGCAGCTAAAGACTTTGACTCACAGTGTGGAATAACTTATCTTTATCCTTAAATACTGACTCATGTTCACGCTGACGTGTGGATAAACCACAGAAAGGTCTGAGGGGAGGAGCTCTTCACTCTCAGGTCAGGCGAGGAGTCATGGAGCTCTGCAGAGAGATGAATGAATCAGACTCTTTCAAAGCTTCCTGTCAACATGACAGAGCACTCAGAGCCTGTCTGAGCTCTCTCCGAGATACAGGAATAACTAAAGCTGCAAGCAGCATTGGACGGGTCCTCGCTCTGTCGCAGGTCCCTCATGCTCCGTTGACCTCCATTTTGAGGGTTCATCCCTTTAAACTGCTCTAAGTTAGACTGATATGTGTTTCTGCTGCTCTGTCTGGAGCCTTAGTTTTCATAATGGCTGTGAATGAGACATTCTATTGCTCCTCCTTTAGTCACATCATCAGCTGGTAGATCAAAGACAGAAGGGGGACATCATCCTGGATGACCACCTGCACTCAACTGTCAGTCCGGCAGAGACATCATCCCAACTGGCCTCAGCTGCAGAGCAATGATAGCTCTAAAAACAAAATTCACAGATGCCACAATTTTGACCTAATCTCTCTAAAGATATGACCTTTTTATGTCAAATGTTGTCAGGAATGCAGTCATGCAATTTTTAAAGCTGAACTTTGTTTTGTTTTTTCTGTAGAGGCCTAACTGACACAGGATGTCTCTTGCTGTTCTGTTGTTCCCCCATTCATTTGAATGGGAGGAGCAGTGAGGCCTGTTTCAGGCATGACTAACTTTGAGGGCTTGTCAAACACTAAAATGGACCTCACGACCACTAGGAATGTAGTAGAGAGAGATCAACCAACACCAAAGTGTAGGTCTCATTGACGCCCACATGCACTGACAACCCTGACCTATCTCAAACAGGAAGTCAGCAAATTGCCCTTCAAAATAAAATTTCAGGGGAAAATAATGCCGGACACAATCCTAGACCGTAAATGGTATCAGTTTCAACTGCGGACAGATGAGAGAGGAGACATTGATGAACAAAAGTTATGAAGAGATTTGTTGTTTCTCAAATGATTTTCAAATGATGAGCCCTCAAAGTTGGTCATGCCTGAAACAGGCCGAGCTTCTCCCATTCAAATGAATGGGGGAATGACGAAACAGCAAGAGCCATCCTGTTTCAGTTAGGCCTCTACAGAAAAAAACAAAACAAGATTCAGCTTTTGAACTTGCTTAACTGGATTCCTGACAACATGTGCTGTTAAAATATCTAATTTTTAGAAAGACTGAGTCAAAATTGAAGCATCTATGAGGCGTTGTTTCACATGTTTACCCCAAAATCTCAGAGCAATTTGGCCAAAAGTGATGTCACCCTTCTGTTTTTGATCTTCACTAAAGGAGGAACAATAGAATGTCTCATTCACAGCCATTACAAAGACTGAGGCTGCAGAAACACATATCAGTCTAACTTAGAGCAGTTTAAAGGGATGAAACCCTCAAAATGGAGGTCAACAAGGCATGAGGGACCTGTGACAGAGCGAGGACCCGTCCAACACTGCTTGCAGCTTTAATTTGTCTTTAATCTTCTTCAGCTGTGACAGGAGACACCTCCATCACCGCTCGCTTTGGACAGGACGTCTCCTTGCCGTGTGGACACGTGATCCAACATCAGCAGAAATGTGACAGGACGTCCTGGATTTACAGTCCTCAAGACGGGAAACCAACAGAGGAGCTGATCACAGCGGGGAACATCAGTAAAAGTGAAGCTGCCCAGGCTGTGAGGGGGAGGCTGCATGTTCCTGCAGACTGCTCTCTGCTCATTAAAGAAGTCATTCGGAGTGATGCTGGACGGTTCACCTGCAGACAGTACACATCAGAGAAAGAATTTACAGACTCCAGGGTGTTCCTGTCTGTTATTAACAGTGAGTACTGATGCAGATCCAGTCTGAGAATAAAACATACATTTAATAGTCAAACAGAAGATAATGAACTTTGTGTTTTTCTGTTTGTTTCCAGCTTTCATGGACAATCAATTCAGATTTTACTGTAATGTGTACACATATGGAGAGTGTGAGCACACGGTGCAGTGGGACTATAAGGGCAACAATAAAGATATAAAAACATACACAGACCCTCCCTGTACAGCAACGCTGACATTAAACATTGGTATTAATTTTATGGACTTTAAAAAGCAGCTGTTCTGTAATGTGACCGATAAACAGAGTGGACAAACACTGCTGTGTGACACCATGGATGATGATTCTCCATGTGAGAGAACAGGTAAAGGAGAATCTTCTGAAGAAGGACGAGGAGGCACAACATCGATCCCAGAGAGTGAACCTCCACCTTACCCAGGTAACCAGAGGTCACCTTGAAGGTCTTCACATGCTGATAGCTCACAGAGAAGACGCTTCTAGAGCTGCCACATGTTCCTCTCTGTTTCTTTACATGTTTGAAATAGAAAATCTAAATCTCTTCATTCTCAGCCTGGCTGCCGTTCGTCCTGGTCGGTCTGGCCGTCCTCTTCCTCGTGCTGGTCGTCAGCGTGGTCTTCATCAGGAGGAGGAAACTGAAAGGTTCAAACTCTCACTGTTAGACAGACAATATCTCACCAGCATGGAGCTCCAACATGTTCCTGTGTTTGTCTTTTCAGGGCAGCAAAGCCCGAGAGACGACGTCAACGTGAGTGATTTTATCACAGAGCGTCCATCAGACCTCAGAGCTGTTTCATGTTTGTCCTCTCTAACAGAGTCTGATAATGAACCACACTTTAAACTCCTGTGAGGGTGGACATGATGATGGATATTTTATTTTGAAAATGAAAAAAGAAACTAATTAAAGAAAAGAAAGATGTCCAAAGATGTTCAGAGGCTCTGATTAGCCTGTTTTTGGCCTGAAACTAAAACTAAGACCTTTGATTGGAGCATGTTGTCAGACTGACAGAAGTGTTTTCAAATCAAAGTTTCAACCCCCCAAAAACCAAAGAAACGTGAGTTTACCATCAGCTGGTCAAACAGATATCACATCTCTGTCCTCTCTTCTCTGCGCGGCCTGATTCACACTCAGAGCTGGATTTAAGATTTACTGATCCCTGTTAAAGCCTTAAGCCCAAATTCCACTGCATGTGTATCCGGTCCGTCTCCACACCACTGCAGCAGTGGAGCCGATTCGTTTCCATTCTTCAATTCAAGCTTCTATTTTTGCCGGATCCACAGCGCAGCAATTTAGCACACTGAATATCATGCAGGACAGGAAGTTGAGCACAAACACAAAATAAAACATTCGTAGATGTTTCAAAATAAAATAAACCGTGTCAACAACGGAAAAGTACTGTTCCTGGAAAACTTCATTTAGGGCGGAGACAGACCTGGTGTTCAGTCTCATCCCACTTCACCATGGATGAGGAGCTTTTGATTTTGGCGGTGCAAAACCACAAAATACTTTATGAGCTCGTTGACCCGCTGCAGGCGGAGCCGCAATGCTTTGTACCGCAGACGGATCCAGTGGGAGTTGACGCGCGTCAGATGACGGAGCAGAGCGGAGAAGGACCGGATATGCATCCAGTGGAATCCCACAGTTAGAGGTCCGGCCCAGGTCTGGATCAGAACTGTTAACCCTGATGAGCCTCAGGTCGGTCCAAAGTCCAGACTCTGAGCTAATGGAGCTCCTCCACTCTGGATCAACCTGATCTTTCAGTCTCTCTTCAGCCTTCACCTTCACTGAGTCCTCTGCTCGTTTTATTATTCTCTTATTTTATAGTTATCAACACTTTCTGATATAGTCATGTGCTCGGCTCTCTGTGCTTCTTCATTGGCTCTCTGTGTTACATGGAATTGCTGCTAAATTCCCATTCAGAGTGATTAATTAAATGATTCCTTGGTTACTTTGTCAATTGGCTGGTTTGTTTTTGTTTTGTTGATTGATTGATTGATTGGTTGGTTGATATATTGGTTGATTGGTTGGTTTGTGGGTTGATTGGTTGGTTGGTTGGTTGGTTGGTTGGTTGGTTGATTGTTTGTTTGGTTGGTTGGTTGGTTGGTTGGTTGGTTGGTTGGTTGATTGGTTGGTTGGTCGGTTGGTTGGTTTATTGATTGGTTGGTTGGTTGGTTGGTTGATTGGTTGGTTGGTTGGTTGATTGATTGGTTGGTTGGTTTGTTGATTGATTGGTTGGTTGTTTGGTTGGTTGATTGGTTGGTTTGTTGGTTGATTGATTGGTTTGTTGATTGATCGATTGGTGGGTTGATTGGAGTGTTGGTTGATTGATTGGTTGGTCTGTTGATTGATTGATTGATTGGTTGGTTGATTGATTGGTTGGTCTGTTGATTGATTAATTGCTTAGTTTGTCGATTGGTTGGTTGATTGGTTGGTTTGGTAATTGATTGATTGATTGATTGGTTGGTTGGTTGATTGGTTGGTTGATTGGTTGATTATTAGCAGCTCCCATTCACTGTTTATCTTCCATAAATGTTCTAGTTCTTAATGTTTCTTAATTGTTTTGTATTTCTGTAAAGTTTTTGCTCTAGCTGACACTGCTCTGTGTTCTTGTTGTGTCTTTATGTTGTGATTGAATTAACCCGTAGAGGATTTTTTAAATCATAGTTTTTTTCTGTTCTGTTGTTTTACACAGCATCTCAGCTTCACTGTAACTGTGTTCGTAAACCAGTCTGTATTTTTCCTGTTGGTGTCAGCCCTGCAGTGACTCAGCTGTGTCAAAATACTGAACTCAGATCTTTGACTTCCTCCTGGAACTGAAAACAGACATGTTCATGGTCACTGAAGTTGCTCCTGTGTCTTCCTCTCGCTGTAGGAGGACCCTGACGTGGCCGTGGCCTATGCCTCCGTGAGCTTCACTAAGACGAGCAGCAGTGAGCAGGTGAGATCTGGGATTGGTCAGGATGTCCTGACCACCACGGGCTCTGTTGGAATAACCCTGTGCTCTGTAGAAGGTCCAGCTTTCTGGTCCTGATGGAGATGCAGTGACCTACAGCTCCGTCAGGGTTCCTCCTGCTGATGCCAGCTCCCTCTATGCCACCGTCAACAAGCCGAAGAAAGGACGTTAAGATGGACACCAGGCCAGAGCGGCCGACAGCTCATACTTCAGGAACGAGTATGTTTTTAACATGCTCTAACATGCCCAGCTGAGTCCTTCTGTCATCACAGTGTGAGCACAAGCAGTGGTCACATCAGGACTTTATTTAAAGCATCATCTACTGTTGGTGTGTAAATAATAATAATAACTTTATTAAAAACAAAGGTTTACAAAGTTCTAACTGCCGGTCAAAAACATACAGGCATCATTACAGGAGCTTCAGCACAAGGAAATAAAACTAAAATCTCAATTAAAAAAAGACTTAGTCACAGAAAACACAAGAGGCATTAGAGTGTCATAAAGATCCAGATAATACAAGAACCATGAGACGTAAAACATGACCAAGAGGATTAAAATCATAGCTAAAAAAATTAAAAAGACAGTAAAAAAGGGATGAAAGCAGAAGAACATTTATAACAGACCATTTTAATAATGCTAATAAAATATAAACAATACAATTTTTTAAAGGATATCTATAAAAAGATTGAAAGTGCAACCAAGACGAAGCAAAATTAGATAAAATCTGAATTAATATGAAGTAATGCATTAATATGTTAACAAACATAGAAGATATAAATAAAAGAAGAGGGACTAAAGTCACAGGAGATCAAAAAAATGAAAGTGTGTTCTTTATATGAGATACAACCACAGTGCATTCATCAGCTGATCAGAAACTCAAAGTCTAAAATAATCCTTAAAAATGGGAAACTCAAACTCATCATGTCCAGTCCTTTAGCTAAACATCAAACCCATAAACAGAAATACGGATCTATGTTTCACCTTCACTGTAAAATCTAATTAGTTATCATTACTTAAAAAAGCATGCAAACAGGTTGTACTTAAAAAAACAAGTGCAGAGAACTAGTTAATTTTAGTTGTACTAACTAACACTTCCTTTGTAGAGTACACTTACAAATGAGTTTAAGCAACTAAAACAATCAAGTACAGTGTACTTGATATCTTACAAACTTCAGGCTCCTGTCCACCCCGGGAACCGAACCAGGTATCTTCTTACTGTGAGGTACATGCACTACCTGCTGTGCCACCATGCCACCATGCAAACTCAACTCCAAAAATCTGAGTGCATCAAAAATCACACGAGTGAGCTTAACTAAAAAAAAGTAATCTTCACTTTAAAAAAAAAGTATTTTGCATTTATTTTGCATTTTTACACCTGCAAGTGATTTTTACTTAATAAATACTAGTGATAAAGGAATATTTTTGTTAACATAGCAAGTCAAGACAGCTATTGGATTTTTTCAGTGTGAGACTGTGTTTACTACTTATTGTTGTGAGTGAGCTTAACTATAAAAAAGTAGTCATTACTTAAAAAAGTAAGTATTTTGCATTTTTACACATGCAAGTGATTGTTACTTAATAAATACTAGTCATAAAGGCATATTTTTGTTAACTTAGTAAAGTTAACTCATGTTTGCAAGTCAAGGCAGCTGTTGGATTTTACAGTGTTCTTATCCGCTCAAATAAAGTCATCCAGTCCTGTTTTAATTTATCAATCCCATCATATTCTTCTTAAACTCTCTGACGGCTCTGCTTCATCCTCATATTTTATATTTATTGTTTTATTCATATTTTTCTGTCATTTTATTGCCTTTAATTCTCCTTATTCACTAATTTACAGCCTTTATGTCCCTGTATTATTGGTCCTCCTGATCTCATGTCGGGCTGTTGGGTCTGGTGTTTCCTGATGTTCTCCATGTTCTCTGTTGAGTCTCCACGTTGCTCTGGTTTCATTTTTCATGGTCTTCAGGTTGTCGTCAGTTTTAATTTGTTGTTTCCTTCCTGCTTGAATTCTTGATCTTTATATCTGTTCTTTATTTTTGTCATAAACCGTTGTGTTTGAAATGGCTCCATAAATAAAGTTATATTATATTTATTAAACTGAAGCGTCAAACATGTGGTGTCCATCAAAATAAAGTCATGAAAAAGAAACTGCACAGTTTTATTCATCTAGAGAAATAAAACCTTGACTCAGGTCCTGATTGTCCTGCAGTGACCCAAACCCTCATGTTCCTGCAGGCAGCATGTTGGTCCAGCAGGGGGCGATAGAACGTAAGTTACTGCACATTAGGGTGTTAACGACACATTACCTGCTGATCAACCAAAGATTTTAAACACCTCTGTGATCAGGAAGTCCTCAAGACTATATTTATATATACATACAGACAACCATTCACACTTAAGGACTTTAGAGTCACCAGTTAACCTAATGAGCAGGAAGACAGAGAGAACCCACACATGCACAGGGAGAACATGCAAACTTCACCTGACACGAGGACTGAACCAACGACCTTCTTACTGTGAGGCACGTGCACTACCTGCTGCACCACCGTGCCACCAAAATAATCTTAAATCTAAGTCCTTCCTTCTCTTACTCCACTGTTGTGACCGTATAAAAAATAAATAAAACGTGATCCTGTGTTCAAATGTCATTTTTGCATAAGCACATTTTAGACATGTTTTCATTTCTTTAAAAGAGATTAAACACTAACATAGAGCTTCATATTAATGAGGAAATATTTCAGCTCTCAGTGTCCATGACCACAAACCTGCCTACACACAAACAAATAATGAACAGCAGAGGACGTTTCAGCATCAGCCTTCATTATGAGAGAGATTCAGATTGTTTTTAAATATTTCAATAATATTAAGGAAAAACTTGTTTGACTTTTGTGTAATATGCTGTTTTTTGTCTGATTGACCAATAATTAAAAATTTGCCAATCTTTGCCATATTTCTCCTCAGTAACATTATGCAGTCTAAAATAATACTGATATGCTGTACATTTAATCTTGGACTTCTAAGTTTTTCCCAACAATTCTCACTTTTTTTCACAGACTTAAACAAGATCAACCTTTAATTTTCTTTTCTTTCTGTCTTGTTTTGGCCCTTCAGTGTGACCAAATGAGAAAATGTGTGGGATAAAGACTGTTTTAAAGGAATCTTGCCTTGGTCATTACCTACAGAATCACATGTGGCTGCTGCAGGAGGGTGACAGGTGTGAGTGGACTAAAACACTTAAATATTGTTGTTTTTATTTCTCATTGCTGCTGTCTTAAATGTGCCCCGGCAGCATGTCCAGAAAGAGGTGTCTCTGGTGCAGGTGTAGTTGATTCCTGCTGTAGACCATGACACCTTCCCTAATGTTGTATTTGCATTAAAGCTTAAAAAACAGTTAATTACAGATACATTCATCACTTTATTTCGTGGCGTGTCTTATTTTAAATACCTGTACTTGTAATCGAGTCTGACGGACAATATTTAGAACATTATTGTGACAAACGGCCCTTTAAATGAACAAAATGTGCCAAAATCAACAGATGCAGCAGAGACCCATTTGTTGCAGTTGGATCACTTGTTGACGCCCTCTTCCACCAAATCAACCAATCACATGTCGTCGCTGCTTCCATACATGGTAGAGCTCACTCTATGGCCCGCCCCTCTTTGTTGGCTCGGCCAATGAGAGCCCGTGGAACGCCGTGCAGTGCCGGGGAGGCAGCAGCAGGAGATACGGAGAGGAGCGGTGATCAGCCCGCATTCCCGCGCTGTGCTCCATCATTTGACCATGTAACGAAGACAAAATGGCGTCCGCGTCACCATGAAGCGGGGCTCAGTCTGAGGACGGAGGGCCGGCGGGCTGCGGACAGGGGGGAGGCCAGGAGGAGGTCATTTTCCCGGACAGGGATGGAGGCTGGCAGCGGCCCCCGCAGTGCCGTTAGAGGAGAAGCGGAGCGGGAAGACTTCCGGAGGGGATTTTCAAAATAAAAGGAAGCCCTTTTTGAAAACGGGATTCAGTTTGATATTATGACTGAACCGGTCGAACTGTCGCTGTGAGTTACTGCCAGAGAAAGACCGGGTGGTCAAAGTGTCCTTTTGTGTTTTTATTCAGACTATTGTACCGATAAACTCCGGGGTTAGGCTCCCTGCCTTTGTTTTGGCGGTACCGGAAGATTGCCGGGTGTTAGGCCGTGTTACCTTGACGTGTAGAAGAAGGGCTGAAGTTACCGAGCCACGGACCAAAACAACACTCACCAGCCCGAGGTGGACACCAGAGCCTCGGCATGAATGGGACCTTCGTCCCCTAACCCGGAGCCCCGGAGCCAGAGGCCCGGAGCCCCGCGGGAGCAGCGCCAACGTCCGGCCGGAGCGTCCGTGGAGAGAACGGTAGGGACCGGGTTATTAACGGTAAAAACCGGATTATTAACGGTTAAAAGCGGGTTATTAACGGTAAGAACAGGATTATTAACGGTAAAAAGCGTGTTATTAACGGTAAGAACCGGATTATTAACGGTAAACGCGGGTTAATAACGCTAAAACCGGATTATTAACGGTAAACGCGGGTTAATAACGCTAAAACCGGGTTATTACGGTAAAAACCGGATTATTACGGTAAAAAACGGGTAAAATCCGGATTAGTAATGGTAAAAACCGAATTAGTAACGGTAAAAACCGGATTAGTAACGGTAAAAACCAGATTACTAACAGTTATTAACGGTTCAACCGGAAAACTATTAGTAAAACCAGGTTATTAACTGTAAAAAAACTGATTTCTAACAGTTATTATTGGTAATACTGGGTTATTAACGGTAAAAACTGGATTAGTAAAGGTAAAACCAGGTTGAAAATAATAAAAAATGGATTACTAACAGTATCTAATGGTAAAACCGGGTTACTACTTACGGTAAAAACTGGATTATTACCAGAGGAGAAAAAGATTTTTAACGGTGCAACTGGATTACTAATGGTAAAACCGGATAATTAATGATATAACCGAGTTAATTACGTTAAAAACAAATTATTAACTGATTATTAATGGTAAAAACCAGGTTATTAATGGTAAAAACTGGAGTATTAGTGGTACAACTGGGCTATTAACGGTGAAAAGCGGATTATTTGCAGAAGAAACTGATTATTAATTGTACCCCTGGGTTAATTATATTTAAAAATGAATTATTAACTGTAAAACCGGATTATTAATGGTAAAAACCAGGTTATTAATGTTTATTAACAGTACAGACGGGTTAATGACCGTAAAAAACAGATTATTAACATTCAGTTCCCCTTCTTGGATGAGGATCGAAACATCTCACGGTTATTTTTCTATTAATTGCCCAGCCCTACCCTGTGACTGACGGGTGACCCCGCCTCTCACCTGTTGTCAGAGAATACCTGACGATGATGGGTGTAGAGGTCCAACAGATTACAACAATAAAGATTATAAAGAGCTGCACAAGCAGGAATAAACTAAAACAAACTTTTTAAACACAACTCAACAAGATGAAGAGATGAAGAGAGTAAGAGAGACCACACACCTGTCTGGGTTCAGTCCGGTCAAAGTCGGTCTATAGGTCAGGTGAAGGTCAGGAGAAGGCTGCTCCATCGTTCAGGTCTCAGCTCAGAAGCATCAGCCCGGGTCGTTAGTCCGGCCTGAGCAGAGAGAGCTCTGTGTCCACTAGGGGTGAAACGAAATTTCGTGCCACGAAATTTCGTGAAATAAAAAATGACGAAATAAAAATCAAAGACACTCGAAATAAAAGGACGAAATAAACCCTCCTCGCCTCCCGTAGCAAAACACCAGCTGCAATAAGGAGGAGGACGAAGCGGATGAATTAGCTGACACTCCTTCGTCAAATAAATCGGTTGTGTGGACCTATTTTGGCTTCCCATGTAAAAGACGAGAGAACGGTGAGAAGATTGTGGACAAAACAACAACCGTGTGCAAAATATGCCGCTACAGTTCACCGTATACTGTGGCGAGAACAACCACCTGCAGCTTGCGAATACCTGCTTTTATTTAACAGTCACTGTGGGCTGTGACAACGCCAACTTCAATTTTAATTCCCGAACAAAACAGTGAGAAGTGATCTCTACACCTCCTGCACGGCTCTCTCCCTCCTCGCTCAAACACACACACCCAACTCCCCCCTTCTGAACTCTGACCCGCTCGCCCCGCCCTCCTGCTGCATTTACTGACCGTCAATTCATAGGAAACATTAAAATCCACATTGAACATAAAACAAACAGTAGAACTGCTCCACTTTGTTTGTGTAAGTCTGCATAAAAAACAATATTTGATTTTTGCATCTACCGTTGAGTTGACAGAATTTGATCATACTTGAAGATCAGAAGTATATGCACTGTTATAGGCTAAATATTATAGTTCACAGTTCAGACATTTATAGGTCTAAACTGCAGCTCTGAGGACTGCTATTTGTTGTACTTATCCTGATTGTTACAACAACAAAACACTTTTTATTGAGATTTTATGTTTGTATTTGCACTGTAGTCTAAATGAGGGAAAAAAAACTACAATTTTGTTTTTTTTTCAAAGAGCATTTATTTTGTACTGATGCAGCAATATTTTTGTATGTCTGCATTAGGAAGAAAATAAAGAAATGAGATTTTTTCACAACTTCCTACTGTTGGGGATTTTCCTTCATCTTTATTTCGTATCGTGGGCCCTGTTTCGTATTTCGTATCGTTTCGTGAGTTGACCTTTTCGTTACACCCCTAGTGTCCACCGTTCACTTCATGTCTGTGTGTCTGTTCATCCAGGACTTGATTTAGTCAAATAAATAATAAAGATCTCGACTGTTTTCAAATTCACCTACTACATGCTGCGTATGAAAGTAGTCTGTAGTAGGCACTGCATACTGCCTACTACTCTGGACTGTAGTCTGATTGCTCTGTTGGTTTATTTTGTAGCTACGCTGTTTCCAGTTTGAGCAAAGCTGAAGTAGCTACAGCTGATTTATTTTCCAAAATTGAATTTAATTGTACAAAACAAACAAACCATGAGTCCATGTTGACATTTCAGTTATTATTCTGCAGATATATTAACAGAAGCAGCTTAAATATGAAGCAGTCAGTGGAGGAGAATACGTATTATTTCAGAGAGGAATTATTTTAAATATTTTTGTGTGATGGCGTACGACAGCATATTAGGTCCACTTAAAAGAAAAAAAAACATCAAGAATAAACATCACACGCACAATACGGTATTAAGAATGAGGAGAAGCAGGAACATTTAGGGTGGTGAAAAACAGAGGAGAAAAGAGAACGTAACGGTAAAATGTCAGACTGGTCTGTGGTTTACACTAATAATGCCGCAGGTTTCGGACGGCCGTTACTAACCGTTAACGGAAAACGACAACAACAGACTTTTTTACAACTAATTACACACTATTACCTGTTTCTGCATACTGCAACTTCACTTTGGTCACATCCTGTTTACTGCAGACTACATTTTGGTGGAATCAGTGCACTGCTGGTGTAGCAGGCGAATTTGAAAACGGCCCTCGTCTCTGTAGAGGAAGCTCTGAGGGGGCGGAGCTACAGGAGGCTATGACAGTGAGCTGTGCTCTGATTGGCTGCCCCAAAGTTACGGCTATGACATCATAAACCACAGGAAGTAAAAACAGCAGAGGCTCTGGTGAAAGTTAAACCTTCATGATCGTCAGAGCTCTGCTGCACAGGACACTTCTCACCGTCACCGTGTCCTTGTGTCTGTCTCTGCAGGACCAGCATGACAGTCTGACAGGGACTCTCTCTGCACCATGACGGGGCCCACCTCCCCCGGCAGGACCGGCTCCTCCTCGCTGCTGACCCGCCACGGCCGGTCCAAGAGCAGCAGCGCCCACTGCCTGCTCCGCTGCAGCCCGCAGGACGACGCCCCCGCCGCCAACAACGGCCCCCGCTCCCCCGGCGAGGACGACGACAAGGACGGGGGCGTGCCCTTCTACGTCAACAGGACGGGCTTCCCCATCGAGGGCGGGACCTGGGAGAGGATGTGGGCCCACGTGGCCGCCGTGCACCCCGAGGGCCAGGAGATGGTGGACGGGATACGCAACGCAGCGTACCTGCCCAAGGTGAGTCAGTGCTTAGGTTTGAGGGGGGGCGCCATGTTTGATCCACCTTACAGAGCCCGTCCTGACTGACACTGAGCCAGGAGGGGGAGGAGGTCGACGGGGGGTCGAGACAATGCACCCCCCTTGGTGAGTGGGTGGGGGGGATCTAACCTGTAAAGATCGAGTACAGACATTTATAAAAGAAGATACACTCAGAGACAAAAGGCTGTAAGCCCCGCCTCTGCTGATCCTGTGTCTGTCGGTAGGTTGATCCAAAGTCAAGTTTTGGGTGTTAAGGAGGACAGCAACAGTATTTAAAGATGTTATGAGGAGTTACGAAGTAATTACAAAAAAGTCTCCCTTTTAGATATATACCTGATGGAAATACACACTTTAAGATGAGTTTTATAGCATCACAACTACGATACTAAGTTTTCCAAAAATTGCTTGTTGTCACACATCAAAAACTACCGCTACGTAACTAGAAAGAGATACATTACCTCGTGGCTTTGCATCCTGTAAGTTGTTGAAAAAAGAAGTTGTAAAGCAATGCAGAGTTCTGAGGAAGGTCCGAGCTGCATTCATTAGCATCACAACAAACACACGCTTTGGCTTGGGTCACGTCTTTGCCACAGTTGCAGCGCGTGCTCATGGGTAGCAGAGTCTTTATGTTGCCGGAAATAAGTTCTCCTCATAGCACCTTTAAGTACTGAACCGTTCAGTATGATGTGCACCGTTCACAGGAGTGAATCGGTGTGTTTTCAGTTTGAAATGAAGCAGCTGCTGCAGTTGTGCCTGTGAGTCAGAGAGCAGGGCTGAGGAAACTCCTGCAGCAACATGCTAACATTAGCCTCAGACATCAGGCTGCTGCACCCACACCCTCGTTATCTAACATCTCTAATTAACACTGAGATGGGTCAGCAGTGATTACAATAATTAAAGCTGGAGTTTGAATTATGGTGTAGATATTGGAAAAATGTTGACCTGTCATCAATCAATCAATAAATGTTTATTTCTAAAGCCCTTTACAGTAGTGTCAGAAAATAAATAAGAACACTAAGGATAAAAACAACATAAAACAATACCGTAAGAACAATACATAAAAGCAAAAGATACAAAATAATACAACGGGAGGTCTGTCATATTTTTTGCTGTGACTGTTTGTTACCTTCTTGTTCTGTCGTTGCTGTGATTGTTGGCAAAGTTTGAAACTAAAGTTTGACGTTTCTGAGACGTTAAAAATAATCACAGCTAAAGTTTGACGTTTCTGAGACGTTAAAAATAATCACAGCTAAAGTTTGACGTTTCTGAGACGTTAAAAATAATCACAGTTAAAGTTTGACGTTTCTGAGACGTTAAAAATAATCACAGTTAAAGTTTGACGTTTCTGAGACGTTAAAAATAATCACAGTTAAAGTTTGACGGTTCATGTGACAGCAGGGATCTCCCAGAGGCTCATGGGACGTCATCAGGCTACGTACCACAGTCTTTTAAAACAGCAGTAATCAAACCCATCCTTAAAAAACCTAACCTTGATTCAGGAACATTAGCTAACTATAGGCCTATTTCTAACCTTCCATTTGCCTCAAAGATCCTGGAGAAAGTGGTAGCTGATCAGCTAGGTGACTTCCTTCAAGACAATAGCCTGCTTGAGGACTTTCAGTCAGGATTTAGAGCTCATCACAGCACAGAGACTGCTCTAGTTAAAGTAACCAATGATCTACTTTCAGCTTCAGATGAAGGACTGCTCTCTGTTCTTGTTTTGTTAGATCTTAGTGCAGCTTTCGACACCATTGATCATGATGTTCTTATACAGAGATTGGAGATGTTACTTGGGATTACAGGGACTGCCTTAAACTGGTTTAAGTCCTACTTATCTAATAGATATCAGTTTGTACACGTGAACAACAAATCTTCTGTGTACAATAAAGTAAGTTACGGGGTTCCTCAAGGTTCAGTGCTAGGTCCAATTCTCTTCTCTATATATATGCTTCCCTTGGTAATATCATGAGGAAATACTCTGTTAATTTTCACTGTTACGCTGATGACACACAGCTCTATGTATCTTTAAAGCCAGGTGAGACAAACCACTTAGATAAACTAGATGCCTGTTTAAAGGACATCAGAACCTGGATGGCCAGAAATTTTCTTCTTCTTAACTCAGACAAGACAGAGATTATTGTGCTGGGCCCTCGACACCTTAGAGAATCCTTTTCTAGTGATTTAACTGCCATAGATGGCATTACCCTGGCACCAAGCACAACTGTTAGAAATCTAGGAGTGCTATTTGATCAGGATTTATCCTTTAACTCTCACATAAAGCAAATTTCAAAAACAGCCTTTTTTCATCTACGCAACATCGCTAAAATCAGGCCTATCCTGTCCCAGAGCGATGCTGAAAAGCTAGTCCATGCTTTTGTTACCTCCAGATTGGACTATTGTAATTCTCTGCTTTCAGGCTGTCCCAGCAAGTCGCTTAAGACGCTTCAGCTGGTCCAAAATGCTGCAGCACGTGTACTGACTAGAACTAGGAGAAGAGACCACATTACTCCTGTATTAGCTTCTCTGCATTGGCTCCCCATTAAATATAGAATAGAATTCAAGATTCTTCTCCTCACCTATAAAGCTCTCAGTGGACAGGCACCAGTCTATCTTGAAGAGCTTGTAGTGCCGTACAACCCCTCTAGAACATTACGCTCCCAAGATGCTGGCCTACTTGTGGTGCCATCAATCTCCAAAAGTAGTATGGGAGGTAGAGCCTTCAGTTATCAGGCTCCTCTTCTCTGGAACAATTTACCAACCACAGTTCGGGAGTCTGACACTCTCTACCTTTAAGGTTAGACTTAAAACATTCCTCTTTGATAAAGCTTTCAGTTAGGGACCAGCTTATAGGTTATAAATAAATAAATAAATAAATTAGTTCATAAACTAGACTCATAGTTTAGATGTAATAGGCCTAGACTGCCGGGGGGGAGGGGTCTGGCACAATGGGCTCTATCACTCTCTCTCTCTCCACATCTGCTTTTGCCCCTTTTTGTTTGCTCCTGTACTCGTCTCTGGCTCTTGTCTTGTAGGTGGCCTGGGATCCTTGGTGGAGACTGCCTGCTGCTGTGGAGTCATGAAACCTCAAAACTACAGCTATAAACATGACACACATAGTTGGCCATTCTATTAGGAACACTCCATTCTCATTATCATTATAGCTGTTCATGTAGTTATTAGCATGATCTCCATATCCATGATCGTTACACCTACAGTATCTATTTCTTATTACCACATAGTCATGAAGTCCCTCTTGAAAATGGGATGTCACATCTCAAGAGGCCTTTAACACATTTATACTTAACGGAGACAAATATGGTTGGGATGCACTTGTGGTCTGGGCACCCATGAGTTCGTCACTACCATAAGTTCTTATTTTCAGTTTGAATATCTAAGATTATACTTCTAGAAAATGATCACCACAACCATTCAGACATGAGGACCCTCCAGAAATGAGATGTAGCATCTCAAGAGGCTAACCTCTAAGGAATCAGACGACAGGCCAATGATACATGGACCTGTCCCTAACTTTAGTTCTTACTTCGTCCTCTTGTCTCCTCTTACTTCCCTTCCTTTGCCCTCACACCCATCACAGCATCGTGTGGATTTGCTGTTCATCATGAGACTGGGATCCACATTCAAGATTTCCTGCTGCTTAACAGAAGGTTTTTTCTTGCCGCAATGATGGAGGGATTCATGATTGGCTATATGGATTCATGTTGGGTGTTGGATGTATATATTTGTATATATATGTATATGTGTATTTTATATGTATATATGTATCTATGCATATATGTGTATCCATAAAATGAAGAGCTTTATGCTCTATTGTAAAGTGTCTTGAGATAACACTTGTTATGAATTGGCACTATACAAATAAAGATTGATTGATTGATCAGCTTTAATAACTCTGTGAGGCTGAAGGGGATGTTGTTCCTAAAGAAGATCTTTGAGTATTTTTCATGTTATTATTAATCCAGGGTTATTAATCATGAATAATGACTGTGTCAGGTGAACGTGTCCTCTGGTTGTTGTCAGGGAGGTGAAGTCTGACTCTGCAGAGCTGACATGGTACTGAGACCACGAGGCCCTGCAGCTACTGCCTCTGTGACTCTAAAGGCAGCCCTGTCTTTGGCTCTGTGGCTGATCAGCTGCTCTGTTAAAGTGTAACCTGAGCCTCTGCTGTGTGTGTGTGTGTGTGTGTGTGTGTGTGTGTGTGTGTGTGTGTGTGTGTGTGTGTGTGAGTCTAAGGTGTGGTGACAGGTGGTTACCACAGACGCAGTGGTTAATTGGTGACCTGACTCCAGCCTCGGTTTGGGGGAGGTCTTTGTTATGGGGACAGGTATCCTCTGACCGGCCACTTCATTAGGAACAGCTCACAGGCTGGGCCTCCTTCTCCCTCAGAGCTCTAACTCGTGTCGCTGCAGTCAGGATGTGATCATGGCTGACTCCTGCTGCCATGTTTTGGACGTCCTGTCCTCCTGATGGTGCACACACACACACACACACACACACACACACACAGGCAGTTGTGTGTTTTGTAGAGCTGTGGATGTGTGCAGCAGCTTTGTGTTTCGTTCTGCTTTAACAGACTGTCTCTGCAGGAGTGTTGGGTCTGTCAGAGCTGCTGTGCAGAGGCTCAGTAATCCTCGATCAGGCTGCAGGATAATCTCTGCACAGCAGCTGCATGAAACCGGCCTGACTGCAGACCCCCCCACGTTAATCCGTGGAGCTCTCCTGTTTGATCAACACCTTCAGTGTTACAGAGACGATCCACTCAGGGCTGTTTCAGCCTGACCTCTGACCCTGAGGTCAGAGTGCACCAAAGGTCAGGGAGCATCACTGGAGTTTTCTGCAGTTCTGGGGGTCATGAGGTCATGACCTTTGCCCTGTGACCTCTGTGTGTGTCTCTGCCCATAGGAACAGCAGCTAAAGACAGACTCACTCAGACTGCAGCAGAAACTGACCGAACTCGTGTTTACAGTTTTTACAACTGCTAACAAACACTTAGCCCTCAAGCCTCCTGTTAGAGCTGCAGGTGGAGCTGAGGGCGGAGCCTTACCTGTCCTGTTCAGAGCTGTCAGCTTCAGGTGAGCTTTACGCGAGCACGAATTTGTAAGGCTCCGGTAAAATAAACTATCGATCTGGTGATATTGACACATGGAGACGCGTATTTGTCCATGACTCTGCATCTTCTTTGAAAACGGGTCTGCAGGTGGATATCTGTGTATTTGTCTTCATGCCGTAGTTGGTATAAACAGATAAGTCCGGAAAAGACGGTGACCTCATAGCACCCCTCCTCCTCCCCGCCCCCCAACCCACGCTGTCACACACACCAACAACAACAATGGCGGCAGTCGGGCTGATTCTGATCTTGTTCCAGCAGCTACAAATATTGCTACGACTTTTACACCAACATTTGCTC
This sequence comes from Scarus forsteni, assembly GCA_036419115.1. Classification (NCBI taxonomy): domain Eukaryota; kingdom Metazoa; phylum Chordata; class Actinopteri; order Labriformes; family Labridae; genus Scarus; species Scarus forsteni. The sequence goes on from JAZDUH010000283.1 coordinate 4,833,112, forward strand.
ACAGAACACCAACAACACCAGCTACAGCAACAACATCAACAAGTGCTCATGCAGAGACGCAGCATGTTACGTGTGCATGAGCACTTGTTGATGTGGAATCTACCTCGGAGCAGAACCAGACGGGCATTTTGCGTGGTCATGTAAATGCACAAGCCTATGTACAATACGATGTGTAAACAGCGACACACGTTTTGATGCCGACGCCAAGATACTACGGGCCGTCCTCGTGTGAGGGGGGCCAGAGTTTACTTTGCCAAAGTCATACAAAAGTTGAAATTGCTGAATATTTCTCAGATTGTTGACACGCACAGGAATATTTGAACAGCTGCGTCTGAAGCTCAGAGCAGATGTATCTACTCCAGTGGACAGGATGTGGTCACAGGAAATACAGAGAAAGAAAGAGGCAGGTAAATAATCATCAGCACAGCAGTGCCCTCACAGGCCTCTGCAGCTGGGTCGCCTTCATCCTCAGCCAGGTGTTTGTGCAGGTACCTACTGTCACGCCTGTTTCCTATTGGCTGATGGGACCTCATGTTAACCACAGAGTTCAGAGGTCAGGAGGCTTAAGGAGAGGTTTGCTCGTCTACAACACCTGAGCTGGTCCTGATAGTTTAGTAAGGAGTGTAAAGAGTTTGAGTGCAGGCAGCAGATAGGTGCCCCCCCCCCCCCCCCCCCCCAATCATCAGTGTGTGGAGGATCAACAGTCATCTCACTGCCTCAGAAAGCAGCTTACAGAGAGAGAGAGAGTGTGTGTGTGTGTGTGTGTGTGTGTGTGTGTGTGTGTGTGTGTGTGTGTTGTGCTGTCCTGAGGATTACGTCTCTGCTCTGTGGACCTGCTGCTGCTTCATTTTTCAGTCATTCTCATTCAGCCTGGTTATTTTATCCTCTTCATCATGAACAATGGAAATTGTTTGTGTTTGGAGATGAAACTGAACTTTTAGAGACAGCCTGGATTAGCTGAGTCTCAGACTGCAGGGTAAGAACCCTTATGCCCTCAAACTGAGAACAATCAATCAATCAATCAGTCAATCAATCAATAAAACAATCAATCAGTCAATCAATCAATAAAACAATCAATAAAACAATCAATCAGTCAATCAATCAATAAAACAATCAATCAATAAAACAATCAATAAAACAATCAATCAGTCAATCAATCAATCAATCAATCTCTCTTCAAACTTTTCATTTTATGGATACACATATATGCATAGATACATATATACATATAAAAATACACATATACATATATATACAAATATATCCATCTAACACCAACATGACTGTAGCTGCAGGGTGACACCGACCTCTGACGAAAATCAGCAGGATCAATAAGAGATGAAGAATAAGTAAGAATCGATAAGGGATAGATAAAGAATCATTAAAGGATCTGTAAAGAATCATTAAAGGGTCAGTAAAGAGTCATTAAGGGGTCAGTAAAGAATCATTAAAGGGTCAGTAAAAAGTCCCCAGGAAATGGTCAGAAAAGAGTCATTAAAGGGTCAGTAAAGAATCATTATAGGGTCAGTAAAGAGTCATTAAATGGTCAGTAAAGAGTCATTAAATGGTCAGTAAAGAATCATTAAAGGGTCAGTAAAGAGTCATTAAAGGGTCAGTGAAGGGTCAGTAAAGAGTCAGTAAATCATTTAAGAGTGGGCACAGTATCATTAAAGGGTCAATAAAGAGTCATTAAAGGGTCAGTAAAGAATCATTAAAGGGTCAGTAAAAAGTCCCCAGGAAAGGGTCAGTAAAGAGTCATTAAAGGGTCAGTAAAGAGTCATTAAAGCGTCAGTAAAAAGTCATTATTGGGTCAGTAAAGAATCATTAAAGGGTCAGTAAAGAGTCAATAAAGGGTCAGTAAAGAGTCGTTAAAAGGTGGGTAAAGAATCATTAAAGGGTCAGAAAAGAGTCATTAAAGGGTCAGTGAAGGGTCAGTAAAGAGTCAGTAAATAATCATTTAAGAGTGGGCACAGTATCATTAAAGGGTCAGTAAAGAGTCATTAAAGGGTCAGTAAAGAGTCATTAAAGGGTCAGTACAGAGTCATTAAAGGGTCAGTAAAGAGTCATTAAAGGGTCGGAAAAGAGTCATTAAAGGGTGGGTAAAGAATCGTTTAAGGGTCAGTAATGAGTCATTAAAGCGTCAGAAAAGAGTCATTAAAGGGTGGGTAAAGAATCATTAAAGGGTCAGTAAAGATTCATTACAGTACAGAATCATTAAAGGGTCAGTAAAGAGTCATTAAAGGGTCAGTAAAGAGTCATTAAATGGTCAGTAAAGAGTCATTAAATGGTCAGTAAAGAATCATTTAAGGGTCAGTAAAGAATCATTAAAGGGTCAGTAAAGAGTCATTAAAGGGTCAGTAAAGGGTCATTAAAGGGTCGGTAAAGAGTCATTAAAGGGTCAGTAAAGGGTCATTAAAGAGTCAGTAAAGAATCATTAAAGGGTCAGTAAAGAGTCATTAAAGGGTCTTGTAAAGAGTCATTAAATGGTCAGTAAAGAGTCATTAAAGGGTCAGTAAAGAGTCAGTAAAGGGTCAGTAAAGAGTCATTAAAGGGTCATTAAAGAGTCAGTATAGAGTCAGTAAAGAGTCAGTAAAGGGTCATTAAAGAGTCAGTATAGAGTCAGTAAAGAGTCAGTATAGAGTCAGTAAAGAGTCAGTAAAGAGTCATTAAAGTGTCAGTAAAGAGTCAGTAAAGAGTCATTAAAGTGTCAGTAAAGAGTCAGTATAGAGTCAGTAAAGAGTCATTAAAGGGTCATTAAAGAGTCAGTATAGAGTCAGTAAAGAGTCATTAAAGTGTCAGTAAAGAGTCAGTATAGAGTCAGTAAAGAATCATTAAAGGGTCAGTAAAGAGTCATTAAAGTGTCAGTAAGAGTCATTAAAGGGTCATTAAAGAGTCAGTATAGAGTCAGTAAAGAGTCATTAAAGGGTCATTAAAGAGTCAGTATAGAGTCAGTAAAGAGTCAGTATAGAGTCAGTATAGAGTCATTAAAGGTGGGCACAGAATGAGTTTGATCCTGCTGTCCGTTGAAGCTCCTGCTGCCGTGGTGGCGGTGGGGGCGGGGCTGGTGTCAGAGCTGTGACCCAGTTTCTTGTATCAGGAGCTGCCCTGCTGCCTTCCTGTCTCTCTTCCTGCTCACAGTAAACTGCAGATAAAGACAGAGCAGAGAGTCTGACTGAGGAAACCACAGCTGACCTGTGCTCAGTCTGACTGAAGGCTCCTCACCTGGTCCTCCACTGTCAATCAATCAATCAATCAATCTTTATTTGTATAGCGCCAATTCATAACAAGTGTTATCTCAAGACACTTTACAATAGAGCATAAAGCTCTTCATTTTATGGATACACATATATGCATAGATACATATATACATATAAAATACACATATACATATATATACAAATATATACATCCAACACCCAACATGAATCCATATAGCCAATCATGGATCCCTCCATCATGGCGGCAAGAAAAAACCTTCTGTTAAGCAGCAGGAAATCTTGAATGTGGATCCCAGTCTCATGATGAACAGCAAATCCACACGATGCTGTGATGGGTGTGAGGGCAAAGGAAGGGAAGTAAGAGGAGACAAGTGGACCAAAGAAGAACTAGAGTTAGGGACAGGTCCATGTATCATTGGCCTGTCGCCTGATTCCTTAGAGGTTAGCCTCTTGAGATGCTACATCTCATTTCTGGAGGGTCCTCATGTCTGAATGGTTGTGGTGATCATTTTCTAGAAGTATAATCTTAGATATTCAAACTGAAAATAAGAACTTATGGTAGTGACGAACTCATGGGTGCCCAGACCACAAGTGCATCCCAACCATATTTGTCTCCGCTAAGTATAAATGTGTTAAAGGCCTCTTGAGATGTGACATCCCATTTTCAAGAGGGACTTCATGACTATGTGGTAATAAGAAATAGATACTGTAGGTGTAACGATCATGGATATGGAGATCATGCTAATAACTACATGAACAGCTATAATGATAATGAGAATGGAGTGTTCCTAATAGAATGGCCAACTATGTGTGTCATGTTTATAGCTGTAGTTTTGAGGTTTCATGACTCCACAGCAGCAGGCAGTCTCCACCAAGGATCCCAGGCCACCTACAAGACAAGAGCCAGAGACGAGTACAGGAGCAAACAAAAAGGGGCAAAAGCAGATGTGGAGAGAGAGAGAGAGTGATAGAGCCCATTGTGCCAGACCCCTCCCCGGCAGTCTAGGCCTATTACATCTAAACTATGAGTCTAGTTTATGAACTAATTTATTTATTTATTTATTTATAACCTATAAGCTGGTCCCTAACTGAAAGCTTTATCAAAGAGGAATGTTTTAAGTCTAACCTTAAAGGTAGAGAGAGTGTCAGACTCCTAACTGTGGTTGGTAAATTGTTCCAGAGAAGAGGAGCCTGATAACTGAAGGCTCTACCTCCCATACTACTTTTGGAGATTGATGGCACCACAAGTAGGCCAGCATCTTGGGAGTGTAATGTTCTAGAGGGGTTAGACGGCACTACAAGCTCTTCAAGATAGACTCGTGCCTGTCCACTGAGAGCTTTATAGGTGAGGAGAAGAATCTTGAATTCTATTCTATATTTAATGGGAAGCCAATGCAGAGAAGCTAATACAGGAGTAATGTGGTCTCTTCTCCTAGTTCTAGGCAGTACACGCTGCAGCATTTTGGACCAGCTGAAGCTGCTCTTAAGCGACTTTGCTGGGACAGCCTGAAAGCAGAGAATTACAATAGTCCAATCTGGAGGTAACAAAAGCATGGACTAGCTTTTCAGCATCGCTTCTGGGACAGGATAGGCCTGATTTTAGCGATGTTGCGAGATGAAAAAAAGGCTGTTTTTGAAATTTGCTTTATGTGAGAGTTAAAGGATAAATCCTGATCAAATAGCACTCCTAGATTTCTAACAGTTGTGCTTGGTGCCAGGGTAATGCCATCTATGGCAGTTAAATCACTAGAAAAGGATTCTCTAAGGTGTCGAGGGCCCAGCACAATAATCTCTGTCTTGTCTGAGTTAAGAAGAAGAAAATTTCTGGCTATCCAGGTTCTGATGTCCTTTAAACAGGCATCTAGTTTATCTAAGTGGTTTGTCTCACCTGGCTTTAAAGATACATAGAGCTGTGTGTCATCAGCGTAACAGTGAAAATTAACAGAGTATTTCCTCATGATATTACCAAGGGGAAGCATATATATAGAGAAGAGAATTGACCTAGCACTGAACCTTGAGGAACCTCAGAATCTTACTTTTATTGTACACAGAAGATTTGTTGTTCACGTACAAACTGATATCTATTAGATAAGTAGGACTTAAACCAGTTTAAGGCAGTCCCTGTAATCCCAAGTAACATCTCCAATCTCTGTATAAGAACATCATGATCAATGGTGTCGAAAGCTGCACTAAGATCTAACAAAACAAGAACAGAGAGCAGTCCTTCATCTGAAGCTGAAAGTAGATCATTGGTTACTTTAACTAGAGCAGTCTCTGTGCTGTGATGAGCTCTAAATCCTGACTGAAAGTCCTCAAGCAGGCTATTGTCTTGAAGGAAGTCACCTAGCTGATCAGCTACCACTTTCTCCAGGATCTTTGAGGCAAATGGAAGGTTAGAAATAGGCCTATAGTTAGCTAATGTTCCTGAATCAAGGTTAGGTTTTTTAAGGATGGGTTTGATTACTGCTGTTTTAAAAGACTGTGGTACGTAGCCTGTTGATAGAGATATATTTACTGTCTCCAGCAACAATGGACAAACTAGAGGAAAGACCTCCTTAAACAACTTAGTTGGGATTGGGTCTAAAAGGCAGGTTGATGATTTAGAGGAAGAGACGAGAGAATTTAGCTCCTGAAGGCTGATCGTAGAGAGACTGTCTAACTCAGGTCTGACTTCTACTACATTTAAAGGTAGGGCAGGTTCGGCTGGAGATAAAGAGTTGCTAATTTTATCTCTAATTTTCAGAATTTTATCATTGAAAAAGTTCATAAAGTCCTCACAGCCCAGGGCTAGAGGAATCACAGGCTCAATAGAGCTCTGACTCTGTGTCAGCCTGGCTACAGTGCTGAAGAGATATCTAGGGTTGTTTCTATTTTCTTCAATTAGTGAAGAGTAGTAGGCAGCTCGAGCATGTTTTAAGGCTCTCATGTAGTTAATATGACTCTCTCGCCAAAGTATACGTGACTCTTCCCTTTTATCAGAGCGCCACATTCTCTAATTTACGGGTTGTTTGTTTAAGTGTACGAAGTTTCTGAGTTAAACCAAGGAGCTGTCCTCTGACGCTTAATACGCTTTTTGTCTCAGTGGGGCAATTGAGTCCAAAGTGGATCTTAGTAGACTGGCTGAGTCATCAACAAGCTGATCCAGCTGAGTTGAGCTAAAGCTAATATCACAGTTATCAGTTGGCCAATTTATTGAGCTTAGGGCAGTAGGAATGGCCTCTGTGAATTTAGCCACTGCACCACTGGACAGATTTCTACTGCTCACAGTTTTGCTGCAAAACACAGAATCTTCCAGGAGGATGCTAAAAGTCACTAAGAAGTGGTCGGATAAAAATGGATTCTCTGGAAAAACTTTCACTTCATTGATATTGAGGCCATATGCTAAAACCAAATCAAGAGTGTGATTAAAATGATGGGTAGCTTCATTAACAGACTGAATAAAGCCAACTGAGTCTATTAATGACATAAAAGCTGAGCTAAGACTATCACTCTCTTTGTCCACATGGATATTAAAATCACCTACAATGACTATTTTATCAGAGCTTAGGACCAAGTTTGATATGTACTCAGAGAATTCTGATAAGAATTCAGAGTATGGGCCTGGAGGACGGTAAATTATCACAAATAGGACTGTCTGGCCAGTTTTTGAATCAGTATGAGATAAATTTAGA
>JAZDUH010000283.1:4845000-4862500 GCA_036419115.1 Scarus forsteni
TAGGGAGATCATGCTAATATCTACATGAACAGCTATAATGATAATGAACTGGAATGTTCCTGATGATCCTAACCCATTTCCTCCTCCTCCTCACCTGTCTCCTCCTCTTCCTCCAGGTTAATGGAAACAGCCAGAGAGATGATCCGGGAGTCTTTGCCGATCAAATGCCTGGAGGCGGTCATCCTGGGGATGTATCCTTCACTGTTTCCTGTGAATTCATGAGGACACTTCCTCTACCCCCCCATCTCTGCAGCCCTGTTGCCTGGCAACAAGCTCTCTTCAGAGTTTAACCCACACACTTGCACATAAAGGCCTGCACGTGCACTCTGCCTCAGGCTCACCATGGTCCTGCAGGGATCAGGTACGTCTTCATCAGCACTGACCTCTGACCTCTGACCTCCATCATGAGCAGCTGATAACTCCAGGCGACCTGTGACTCAGAAATTTCCTGGTTTAAATCTCCGAGTTCTGACCTGAAAAGACAAATTACGACCTCAGTTTGAGTGAAAGGATTCTGGTGTGTAAACAAACCAACATGGCGGGCGTTATAAGATCTATGCTTTATCACGCAGACGCTAACTCCACAGTGTGTGTCATTGTTTAGAGGCGGCCATTTTCTTTAGGCCGTGATGTGACGTCGTAACTCGGAGAACATCGATCTGGTGTGAGTTCACTGGTGGGAAGTTTGGAGTTGGACTGCCGTTCAGTACAACGAGTTACAGGTGAAAAACACGAGTTACTGGTTACCTGAGATTTAAACATGGAGTGTTGTTCCGCTGTCGCACAGGAAGTGACGTCTTCTTCGACCAATCAACGGCCTGCAGTGTTTCTCCACCTTCTGGGGTCGGATCGGTATGCTTGGCACCCCAACCGAAGGGTCCCAAAAACTAGGACGTACAATTCGCTTATAAGGGGTGCTGTCCCGGTTTTAGGCTCCGGAAAGGCCACAGAAAGAGAGCCAACTGAGACCAACAGGACTGAACCCTCTGGTGGACACGGGGCTTACCAGAGGGAGGCAAAAGGGTTCAGGCCCCAGCGAGAATTGAACTCGCGACCCCTGGTTTACAAGACCAGTGCTCTAACCACTGAGCTATGAGGCCTCGCCTGCAGCTACTGCTCAGCTGAGTGATTAAAGCCTCACACTGACACGCCCTGAAGGTGCCACACCTGTTAGTGGGACAGTGAAATCCAGCCTGACCAGTTGGTCCATCACAGCCTCACTGTGAGGGGAGGGGCAACCACAGGCCCCAGGACCACACCTGGCCCTTCTCTTAATTATGATTAGCCCTCAGGTCCAGTCCACAAAGGAAAATGTCACAAAATCTGCCATGAAGCCTAAAAATATGTCAAGAATTCAGGTACAAATTTGAAACCTAGGGATTTTCCAAAGTGAATTCAATTAGAGCTTTGTGGAAACACCACAGTCATTCCTCATGTTTGTGGCTTTACTGAATGAATATTGGAAGTAAAATAAATAAAAATGGATTAGAGTCAAGTTGATATCCTGTTCCCTGCTTTGACGAGTTTAAACAGCTTTAATTCTGCACATTAATTAAATATATCATGACTGTTTAGATCTGAATGTGGTCGGAGTTTTATTAGTCTGATGTGTAGATTTTGGCCCTTCCTCATTTATCATCCATGTTTTTAACATACAGTCTGTGGCTGGCCCTGTGATTGGCTGATAGCCCTTTGGGTTCAGACGGTTTGTTCAGCTGACTGGGTGATTAACTCTGATCATGTCTGTGATTCTCTGAGGCTCAAACACAGAGGAGGACCTGACTGAACCAGCAGGACCAGGACTCAGAGAGGCCTGGTACTTCTGGACCTGATCTGCTCTCTGAGGGCTGCTGTCACACTTTACTGACCTGATTAATGGAGGTGTGAGGTCAGAGGTCAGGTGACCCACCCCTGCTCTCTGCAGACGTCTCAGTGGGATGAACCTCCTAGTGCTGGATCCCCCTGGTGCTGGTCTGGGTCTGCAGGGGGACGGGCAGACGTCCTGACCAATAAGGGGCCTCGTGGGGTTAGCAAACAGGCTTGACCGAGACTGATGGTCCTGCCGGTCCACCTCTCTCTGTTCAAAATGACCCAAAATGATCTTTGCTGGTCAGACCAGAGCAGATGGAGGTCTGCAGACCCCCTGTGTGTTGGTGTTGGTTTCCGTCCTGCTCGGTCTAAATTTAGACCTGGATCAGGATCACTCCACCATCTGTGACTGTTCTTTGAAGGGATGGACCTGTTTCTGTAAACCAGTTTTAAAGCTGTGGGAGGCCCACTGACATCACGTCTGTGATTATTAACAGCAGGATCTTTGTGGAACAAAAACACACAAAACGGCCCGGGTGCTGCTCAGCTGCAGTTTCCTGAATCTTGTTGTTCTGGGTCTGTTCCTCGCACACACAGTTTCATGACTCAAGACCAGAATGGAACCTCAGCGGGTCTGAAACCTGTCCATCCCTAAACGGGACAGCACAGCTTCAGACAGCCTGGAGGACTCCCCTCAGGTCTCAGGATGTGGTCCAGCTCAGGTCCTCCTGTCTCTCCATGAGACCCAGACTCCCTCCATGAAGAGATCAGGGTCCAGACCGCCCTGATGGTCCCTATGTGGATCAGGATCTACCTGTGAGGCAACCCAGACCTGCATGGACCTCCATGCTTCACTGTTGCTCTCCAGACCCTCACAGGACCCCCTGTCCTCCTGCAGAGGTCAGTCTCTGGGTCAGAGGTTTGGTTTTATGGACGCAGACCTGCAGGAAGACTCAGGCCAGACCTCTCCAGACAGCAGGCGGGGGTCCTTGGTCTCTCTGGACTTCTTCTGATCTTCTTCTAAAGATCATAAACATCTCAGTGTGCTTTGAGGTCTTTGCCTCAGGGGGACCTCGCTGATGTGGTATAAATCCCTGGTGACATGAAGCTGTCTCTGTAGCAGAGTTTGGCTGCTCCTCCTCCTTCAGATGAAGAAGATCTTTATCTCCTGCTTGGTCTCACCTGTTAATCACACACCTGAGGATGGTCCATATAACTGGACTGTGTCCTGGTGGACCCTGCAGGTCTGAGACTGGTCTCGTCGTCTCTGAGTCTGATTCTGGTTTGTTTGGTCCCCGGTGTTCTGGTTGATCTGGTCGTGGTATGTCTTTGAGCTGATTGGTGTCACCAGAGTCTTCCTCAGCAGATAAACTGTCACGCTGAACCTGGTTCTGGTTCCTTGACTCTGGCTGTGGACCAGCTACCTGACCAACGGGCTCACGTCCCTCGAGCGTTTCCCCATCAGCTTTAAGACGCAGTTTTCAGGCCACTGCTTCCACCACGTCGTGCTCGGCGTCTACTGCAACGGCCGCTACGGCTCTCTGGGCATGAGCCGCCGCCAAGACCTGATGGATAAGCCGCTGACGCACCGCACGCTAGGCGAGCTGGTGGCCGAGTTCGAGAGCTCGTACAGGAGATACCAGCACACCCTGAAGAAGGTGAGGGGCGCAGGGGCGGGCACTGATGGGGCACAGGTGTGACGGTAACCCTAACTCTAACCCTCAGGTGAAGATTGGCCTGTACGTGCCTCACGACCCCCACGTGTTCCAGCCAATCGAGTGGAAGCATTTGGTGCTGAACGCCGCTCGCCTGGGAGCTCAGGAGATGAGGAAGGAGCTGGAGAAGCACGGCCGCGACATGAGGATGAAGGTAGGAGATGTTCTACTCCGAACTCTAAACTAATGAGTCCTGAAGGGGAGGTCCTGCAGAGCTGGTTGATCTTCACGGTCCTGCAGAGCTGGATGATCTTCACGGTCCTGCAGAGCTGGATGATCTTCACGGTCCTGCAGAGCTGGATGATCTTCACGGTCCTGCAGAGCTGGTTGATTTTCACGGTCCTGCAGAGCTGGTTGATCTTCGCGGTCCTGCAGAGCTGGATGATCTTCGCGGTCCTGCAGAGCTGGATGATCTTCGCGGTCCTGCAGAGCTGGATGATCTTCGCGGTCCTGCAGAGCTGGTTGATCTTCACGGTCCTGCAGAGCTGGTTGGTCTTCACGGTCCTGCAGAGCTGGATGATCTTCGCGGTCCTGCAGAGCTGGATGATCTTCACGGTCCTGCAGATCTGGTTGATCTGTCATTACAGAAATATTCCTGAAGGTCATCCTGACAGCTCTGTGTCTCCAGAGTCTGAAGGTCATCCTCTCTTGTCTGCTGGCTGCTTCTCTGTTTGTCATGGAGGATCCAGAGATGTTGGACCTGATACTTTAAACCTGATCAGCAGCTGCTCATAAGTCCATAAATCCTGCAGGAGGCTGACAGCTGCAGTGAAACAGGCTGAGGAGCATCGGCCAAACTCCAAAAACAACAGTCACACTTGGACATGTCTTTGTTTGGATAGAAACAAAAAATACTTTCAGAAACATCCACAGTGTCATATTGGAAATTTAAGGCCTTGAGGGTCTCAAAGTCTGGGATCATGGAAAAGCCTGGAAATGTTTGTTTTACTGTTAAAATGCAAGGCCTTGAAAAGTCTGGAATTTCATGATTAGGCCTGTTGAGTTCTTGACATCGACCTTGACAGGCCTTTAAAGGTCATAAATTTGATCTTTTGAAATAGCCTTGAACAGTCTGGAATTTCTGACGTTATTTTATTTATTGAGTTATTCGAGGCTTTGTAAAGCCTTTACTATGATCTAAATATTCAAGGCCTTGAATATGTATAAAAATGTGACCATGCTGATGAGATGATCTTCACACCTGGTCCATCCTTCACCAGAGCTGCTTCTTCTCAGGTGGCTCCTCCGTCAGAACACACCTGAGGAACACCAAAAACAGGGCGGAGCTAAAAGCTCTGCAGTCTGTTGATTGGTCGGAAGCATCCCTCAGAGTTCCAGCTCCAAACTGAACTGATCTGAACCAGATTGGTCCAAACCCTCAGAGGGAGGTCCTGGACTCCATCCTGGACGTTTCAGGCCTTGAAGTTTTGATCGAAGTTGAAAATTTGGACCTTGAAAGTCTTGAATGTGAAATTAAGGCCTTTGACCTTCTTTACTAACCCTCTGTGCTTCTTCTTCTGTGGTTTCTGTCGTAGATCCTGAAGTCCTCCAGTGCCCAGTCACCAATCAAAGAGCGGAGCCGCGGGAAGTCCTTATCGCCACGGAGACGACAGATCAGCCCCCAGCGCCGCCTCTCACACCGCAGAGACAAATCGTAAGTGTTAACTCGCTGCATGGGCCGAGAACTACATCAGCAGGGGGTGCTGGTCTGGACCAGAAGATCCTGGTCTGGACCAGAAGGTCCTGGTGTGGATCAGAAGGTCCTGGTGTGGCTCAGAAGGTCCTGGTGTGGACCTTGGTGATGGACATGACAGACCAGAGCTGTTACAGGGAAGTGGGTCACCAGCAGGTCAGAGGTCAAGGTGGTGGCAGGACCCCCCCACAGAGCTGACTCAGCAGAGTCTCTGAGGTCTGGAGGTGTCAGCTGATGGCGAGGATGTAACCCGACCCGACAGCTGCAGCTCGGCCTCACTGGTCCAGAATTAGAGCCTGAGCCCACAGCAGCTGTTCGGGCTCTGCTCCTCTGAGTCAGTCCTCAGAAAAACTCTTCCCTGTTTACAGAAGACAAACAGAACAGAGTAGTCCTCCTTTATTCATGTATCTACTGAAAATCATATTTGTATTCATCTTTTTAAACATCATCACGCTTTATCCTGGACTCCCTGATGCTGGACTCCCTGATCCTGGACTCCCTGATGCTGGACTCCCTGGTGCTGGACTCTGTCTCCTGGTGGTTGCAGATGTTCCTCAGGCTTCAGTCCGACTCTGATCTTTGGTCATATAAAGGCTCTGCTCCTCTGAAGCTGAGAGACTCTTAAAGCGGTCTCTGTTGTCATCAGGACTCTGAACCTCAGGCCACCTCCTCAGCAGAGACGCTGTAACGAGCTGCTTCAGCCCGGAGCCTCAAAACCTCCAACAGCTCCAGATATTTCCCAGCAGGCCGAGCGTCTGTAAAGGTAACAGAGACAGCAGTGGTGCTCTGACACCAAAACAACAGGAGTTTATTAATGACGTCAGAGACCCTCAGAGGAGTCCAGGGTCAGACTTCAGGGTCCCAGATCCTCCTCAGACCTCACAGAGTCAGACTTCAGGGTCCCAGATCCTCCTCAGACCTCACAGAGTCAGACTTCAGGGTCCCAGATCCTCCTCAGACCTCACAGAGTCAGACTTCAGGGTCCCAGACCCTCCTCAGACCTCACAGAGTCAGACTTCAGGGTCCCAGATCCTCCTCAGACCTCACAGAGTCAGACTTCAGGGTCCCAGATCCTCCTCAGACCTCACAGAGTCAGACTTCAGGGTCCCAGACCATCCTCAGACCTCACAGAGTCAGACTTCAGGGTCCCAGATCCTCCTCAGACCTCACAGAGTCAGACTTCAGGGTCCCAGATCCTCCTCAGACCTCACAGAGTCAGACTTCAGGGTCCCAGATCCTCCTCAGACCTTACAGAGTCAGACTTCAGGGTCCCAGATCCTCCTCAGACCTTACAGAGTCAGACTTCAGGGTCCCAGATCCTTCTCAGACCTCACAGAGTCAGACTTCAGGGTCCCAGATCCTTCTCAGACCTCACAGAGTCAGACTTCAGGGTCTCAGATCCTCCTCAGACCTCACAGAGTCAGACTTCAGGGTCTCAGATCCTCCTCAGACCTCACAGAGTCAGACTTCAGGGTCCCAGATCCTCCTCAGACCTCACAGAGTCCTTTATAAAACAGAATCTTTCTGTTTATTAGTTTTGTTGACAGAATGTCTGAACTTCATCGTAGAGGGTCTGTTAGCAGAACTCTGGAGCCAGTCCATGTTGAGGCCTGGTGTGGTCCATCAGTCAGTCTGATGGTTTTGGTGGAGCTTCAGTCTGATCAGACCTGAGGCCGGTCATGATCACTGAAGAAGCTTTGTGGTCACCAGACGGTCACGCTGAAGCTTTTTTTACCCTCTGCCGGAGCAGGAACAGCAGAGCCTTTGAGAGGAGCTGAACAGAGGAGCTGCTCAGACTGCAGGAGGCCTGGAGGGTTTCAGCAGATTCTGTTTCACTCATGGTTCTCCTCTTCTGTCCCTCAGGCCAGCGTCGGTGGACAGGAAGCCTCCAGAGCTCAGCACCCTCAACGACGGCTACCAGATCCGCATCTGATCCTCCTGATCCACCACGCCTCCATCCGCCCAGCCTTCAAATCCACACTGATCCAGGACCTTCTACCAGGAGCTCATTGCAGGTGGATTTACACAAAGAGCTTTGAGAGCTGGAGCAGCAGGAACCTTGAAGAACCTCAGAGACCCTCAGTCTGGTTTCAGCCTCAGAGGGACTTGTGCTCTTTGTAATCAGGTCCCTGAAGCTCACAGACTTTATTTACTTTGCATCCATATCGTTGAGTTTGGCCCTCAGAACCAGGCAGGACAGACCGCCAAAGTCCAGTCCAGACCAAAGATCCATGTACCAGGAAAAGCTTTTAGATCCTGCAGAAGAGAAGCAGCTCAAACCAGGCTGCTGAGTTTGTCCAACCAGAACACACGACCACATGATTGGCTTCTGTTTGGCCAGGAACCAAAAGATCCACAGCTCAGAATGAACCATCCACAGACCCAGAAAGACTAAGGCCAGAACCAAATGATCCACAGCCCAACCGCTACCCAAGGCCTGGCAACTCCAAATCTGAGGCCCAGAACTAAAAGATCTGAGGCCCAGAACAAAAAGATCTGAGGCCCAGAACTTAAAGATCTGAGACCCAGAACTAAAAGATCTGAGGCCCAGAACTTAAAGATCTGAGGCCCAGAACTTAAAGATCTGAAGCCCAGAACAAATAGATCTGAGGCCCAGAACAAATAGATCTGAGGCCCAGAACTTGAAGATCTGAGACCCAGAACTTAAAGATCTGAAGCCCAGAACTTAAAGGTCTGAAGCCCAGAACTTAAAGATCTGAAGCCCAGAACTTAAAGGTCTGAAGCCCAGAACTTAAAGATCTGAGGTGTCTGATCAGCTGGTCTTAGATCTTCTGTCGTTAACGAGCTGGTCTCTCTGCGGGTCTCTGATCTGGACTTGGCCCCACCTGACCCATCAGAAGGTCAAAGGTGATGGAGAGCTGAGGGGGATGTCCTCCTCTGTGACTGCTGAGGACCTCAGAGAGGAACATGAGGACTGTCTGCCTCACCTGAAGGTCACCGTGAGGTCACCAGGTCTCAGAGCTGCACCAGGCAGGTCAAAGGTCAAACCTCCTGAACCTGCAGACACTTCAGGTTCTTCACAGTCATGACCATGAAGCTCCACGACCTTTGACCTTTGCAGCTGACCTTACAGTCTCCATCGGTGGGTCCAAGGTCAGAGATGGACATCTGGTCAGCTGATCCCTGATCAGATGTTTTTGATCCAGAGCACAAAGTCTTTGTGTTTTATGTTTATTTATGTTTCCGGTTTTACTGTCGACGGCAAAAATCTGCAGAAGACAAACTCACGTACTGACGAAACAAAGTGGACCACGAGAACACCGTGACACTGATCTGAGCTCAGCATGAGGAAAAGTTTAATGGGCTTAAAAAGAGTTTAATGGGCTTAAAAAAAGTTTAATGGGCTTAAAAAGAGTAAATTCTCTTTAACTCCCCTGAAAAACAATCTGGGAGGGTTTAATTCTGCAGAGAGTCATTAAAACAGTCTCACTGTGTTAGTTAAATACACAAACTTCACAACAACTGTGGCCCTCTGCGGTCAGGACAGAGTGACTGTGGCCCTCTGCGGTCAGGACAAAGTGACTGTGGCCCTCTGCGGTCAGGACAGAGTGACTGTGGCCCTCTGCGGTCAGGACAGAGTGACTGTGGCCCTCTGCGGTTTGGCTCTTGGGATCGTATGAGTCTGAAAATCTTTCTGACATGTTTTCACGTCCACGTGGCGCCCAGACGGGCGACGGCCCTCTGCTCTGACTGAACCTGTTGTTGGTTTTCGTGGTTCATAGACGAGGTCGAGGTTGCTGAGGTTCATTCTTGCACAAACAGGTTGATTACGAAGAAGCCGCCTGGTGCAGCTCTGTCCTACACACCTGTGACTTCCTGTTTTGTCCCTGATTGGTCAGCCAGACTTCAGCTCGTTTGTCATTGGTCGTTTCTCTCCACACCCACATTAAAAACTCCTAACGGCTTTTGTTTCATCGAGAAGCTATGCACGCCTCCGGAGCAGAAATCCTCGTCTTCCACAGTCGAGCCGTGGCGGAGGGCGGTGGCTCCGCCCACGCTGACCTGTTTTTAAATCTGTGAATGAAAGTGCGACAGCTCGGACAGTCTTCTGTCCTCGCTGATCCACGGTGCTGAAGCTCCGGACCGAGACACCAGCTCCACGTTTGTCCAAGCACAACGACGTCACAGCTCCTCACAGACTGACCGACTCATCTAGACGGCTTTTTCTGGAACTTTAAGAAGCTCAAATGGACGAGGACTTTAAAGACTGAATTTAAGGACAAATGTCAAAGCCTCATGTTTGGACACAGACTGAGGGACATCACGCCATGTAGCCGCTGAAACCTGCTTTATGTGACCGAGGCCCATTTACACGACAACGTTTGGACTGGAGACGGGAAAGTCGGGCCTCAGACAGACTTTTGGAACAGCGACGTTTCTATTGAACTACAGTCAGGCAGGCGCGTTTGAAACAGGCCGCTCGCTCCAACCCGACTTCAGAGGTCAGAAAATCAATTAGCAGGTAGAGATGTCCCTGGCCCCGCCCCCTAAGGTTGCATTTCCTGCTGGGGCGTCAGAGGACCTTCAGATGTCCTGTCATGGTGGTGTAAATCTGGAAGGTGAACGGTCCGTCTTCATTTGGGGTTGTCGTGTAAACAGGCCTGACCTTTGACCTTTTCTCTTCTGAATGTTTCATTCTTTTTTTTACAGGATTGTTTCTGCTCCGACTCGTTGAATCTGTGTTATCAGGATGTTAAAGTTTGAACCTTTGATTGTGCTCGATCATTTTGAATGAGATGTGTTTTATTTTGAAAAGAAACACCACTTCCTGTCTGTAGCACACGTTCTTATGGCCTTTGTTTGACCTGAAGTGCTGTTGGTGAACCGAATCAAGACGTGTAGCAGCACCAGGGCGTGTTTGTCAATCATGTCCCAGACTTTTCAAACCATAAAAACTTCATAAAGAAAACTGGTGTGATTTAATTAACCCCCGACAACACACACACACATCATAGCAACGTGACTATGGATTATTTTTTTAGTTTTCATGGGAAAAAAAAGTCAAAAAATGAATTTTGGTTTTCTGTTTTGACACAAACCTGCTGAGGAGGGAATAATCCAAAGCATTTAAATGTAAATGTTCATTACATTGAACATTACAGTTTTAGTCTGGGTCAGATTGTCATGCTAACATATGACCTTTTTTAACTTTCCATGGGGACAAAAATATTTTAAAAAGTGGCATTTGGGGCATTTTAAGGCCCAGGAAGCATATTTGTGCATGATTTTGGACCTTTTTGGACCTCAAGGGTCGGCTTTTGCTCGTTTTTAGTCTGGGTCAGATTTTTTTAAATCAACATGCTAACATGTGACCTTGTTGTTGTTTTTTTTACTTTTCATCGTGACAAAAATTTTCCAAATAGTGAATACGGGCATTTTTCAGCCAGGGAAACAATTTGTGCATGATTTTGGACCTTTTTGCACCTCAATGTTCCGCTTTTGCACATTATTGGTCTGGGTCAAATTTTGAAAAGATTGATATGCTAACATATGACCCTTTCTTCATTTTCATGGGGACCAAAAATGTTCAAAAAGTTTGCTGTTGTCCTTCAAGAATTCTTAAAGGGTAAACGGGCTGAGCTGAGTCCATACTCTGATAAACAGGCGGAGTGATCGGGTCAGTTTGACTACAGAGTTTCAGGCCTCAAAGCCCTCTGCTGCCCTCTAGTGTTTACTCCACAGAGTTTCAGCCTCAGCCACCTGAGGACAGCAAACCGGCCATTTCATTAGGGACACCTCTCTAGTCCAAGTTGGAGCTCCAAGGTCAAGGAACAAGGCAACTCTAAAACCATGATCGTGGACGATGAGAGGACTCAGGTGTGGACAGTAGAGATGAGCCGCAGACTGATTAACAAACACGTCTTTATTACAGACCATCCAAATGTTACAAAAATATCCAAACATCATCTTCATCAAAGATTTACAGACAGACTACACCGCAGCCCCCCCCCCCCCCCCCCCCAGGTGTGAAGTAGCTTCAGCATCTTGTCCAGTTTGGAGATCAGAAACCAGGAAGACATGATCAATGAGACATCAGAGCCTTCCCAGCCTGCAGGTGTGACATGTTTACATCCAGGCAGTGGAGCTCTTTAGCACACTGAACTTAAAATCACAAAGTCTTCAGTTCAGCTTTAAAGGGCCGACGCAGCTGTAATTTACTGTACAGCTTCTAACGACCAGGTGACCACCAGGAAATTATATTACCTTATAGGAAACTGTTATCGGCCAAAATAAGTTTTCTTTTATCAGCACGTCTGAAAAAGTCCCTTAAAGACTTTCATTCATGTTGACTGGAGTTTTGGCACCGTGGCTGATATGAAAGGTGAAGACCCTCACCTGGCCCACCTGAGCAGAGCTCCAACAGGAAGTGAGCTGCTCAGAAAGGGTTGGACTCTGTGATCATTCAGTTTGAATCTTCTTAACCGTCAGAGCACCTGTCACCCTGAGGCCCCTCTCCTGCTTCTTGTCTTGTGCCCAGAAGTGCTCCGTCACAGAGGTGGATGATCTGAGTCCAGACCAGCAGCTTATGATCAGCTGCTCTCAGTCTGACCTTCATGAATTCAGTCTCTTCTTCAGTCCGAGAGCGTCTTTGTCCACGTGGTCGTCCTGCGAACAGCTCGCCGTCATCGCCGCAGACGGAAGCGGGCGAGAAGAGGCAGGTGATCAGAGGAGTGGTGTTGATTCGGGAGGCCGTTGACCTCCTCCAGCTCTGGCTGGCCCACCAATGACAGCCGGCCCAGAAGCTGGAGGCCACACCCACCAGGAAGAGAGGGAGGCGAGACGAGTTCTTCAGAGAGGGGGGGGGGGGCAGAATGTTAATGTTAAACAAATGTCTGATTGGCTGAGCTCTGATTGGCTGAGCTCTGTACCTACCTGGCGTGTACAGGATGTAGTCGACCGTCATGGCGGTGCGGGAGTGGCAGGTGGTGACCTCAGGGCGCCCGTCGGGCAGCAGGAGGTGCTGGTAAGACGAGCGTAGCTTCAGACCGTGCTCGATCCTGCAGACAGGAACATGAAAGGACATCATTACGCAAGAGGGCAGAAGCCGTTAAAGGTCACAGGGTCACGGAGGTGAGGTGGTCACCTGTGGACAGCAGCAGGTGAGGGGGGCGGATCCTCCACGGACAGGCTGCAGACAGCTCCTTCACCTGTGGGTGGGGCTTCAGGCCTGTACTGACACTGCTGGTCGATCCCCAGACTCTGAGACCAGATTGGCGAGGGGAGGAGCCTCTGCCCTCTGGGGCCGCTCTCCTGTCCCGACACCTGTCGAACAGACCACACCTGTCCATCATCACACGCCAAACGACCTTCAGTGACTTTGACCTCTCAAGGTCACTTGTGAGTCTCACCATGCCCGTCGGCATCCCTCGGTACTCCAGGACGCCCGTGGTCAGAAAGCTGTACAGAGGGCTCCAGGGGGTGGAGTTAAAATCCCCGCACAGCAGCACGGGATTGGTCGAGCCGTCGGGGAGGCGGGTCAGCCGGTCGATCTCGGCCAATAGGATGGCCAGCTGGGCCAGCTTGATGTCCCCTGGCCAAGTAGGGTTGTAGAGCAGGTGGGTGTTGGCCACGCAGATGAAGGCGGAGGAATCAGACAGGCCAGCGGCGTTCGGTCGGAGCAACAGAACCAAACCCACGTTGTCCCGGTCCAGGAGGGCGTCGCCACGCCGGAAATACTCGACAGGATTGGAGGAGAGGAGCGAGAGGCGGGAGGCTTTGAAGACGACAGCACAGCCATCCGGTTTCCTCCCCGTCCTCTTCTTGTACTCACACTGATAACCTGAAACACAAGGTGACCTTCAGGTGAGCTCTCAGGGGGCAGAGCCATTCTGACTGGCTCCTGATCAGGGGGTCACACCAGCTGACATTCACCTGTGCTCACAGGTGTTCTGTTAGAGTGACTCCCTGACAGGCTGCTGTGGATCTTCATGTCTGAGCTCTTAGACTTTAAACAGCTGATGAACTTTTTCAGTAACTCTCTCCTGTCTCCTCCTGCTCTCCTGTCTCTCTCCTGTCTCCTCCTGTCTCTCTCCTGTCTCCTCCTGCTCTCCTGTCTCCTCCTGCTCTCCTGTCTCTCTCCTGTCTCTCCTGTCTCTCTCCTGTCTCCTCCTGCTCTCCTGTCTCTCTCCTGTCTCCTCCTGTCTCTCCTGTCTCTCTCCTGTCTCCTCCTGCTCTCCTGTCTCCTCCTGCTCTCCTGTCTCTCTCCTGTCTCCTGTCTCTCTCCTGTCTCCTCCTGCTCTCCTGTCTCCTCCTGCTCTCCTGTCTAGGCTTGTCACGAGAACCGATACTTCGGTACCAAGTCGGTACTAAGATTCAGAAAATGTGACGGTACTGACTTTTCTAGACTACCCAAAGTACCGTTGGTACCGAGGCGCCAGATCTGGCCACTTCTTTAGCATTGTTTTGTTGGCTGTAAATGAGCAATTATCTGGCAACCCTCACACAGCGCTGATCACATGCGAAGAACAACGACACACGACATGTCGGAGGCACACGCACCCGGCTCGTCAACAACGAAACATTTAAAAGACAAGCATCCAGACTCGTACAGAGAATTCAAGGTGAGTGCATTTGAATTCACGTGTTATCACTGTTGCTCATATCTAATTACGTTATAATGATGAGATGAGCCCAGCCCATAGTAAATGAGCTGCATCGCAAAATAACAGCATTATGTCCAGCCTCGCTGCTACCTCCGCTGCTGCGCGGCTTGTAAAATCATGAAGGAAGAGAAAAGAGAGGGACAGAAAGAGAGAGTCCACAGAAGAAATGGCAGAGAGTGTCCCGAGTGTGTGGTCACTACAAGAAGGGACGAAAAGAAAACACAGTGCAGTGTGTCTGATGTCAAACGGAGTTAGCGTAGCACGTAGCTTAGCATGATAGCACGTCGTCAATGCTAAAAACATCCGGTCTGTACAACAGGACGACACTGACGATACATAAACAGAAGCAGCTGTGATCAATAACTGAATTACAGAGTAGTAAATAAGCTACTTTGATTATGGCTCCGAGTAAAGGCTGGTAAATCAATGTGGAGGCTTCTTGCCCAGAATCATGTGTATTTTGTTCACATACTTTTCACATCCAATAACTTTACATTTAATTTGATTGCAGAGAGTAGAACAGGAAACACTGACAGTGAGTAGAGGAAGCAGGTGTAGGGAATGCTTTCATATGTTATAGAAATGTACATTAGCTAGTTAAATTATCTTAGTATCTAAGTATGATATTATTTGGTTCTAGAAATAAAGTAAGCAAAATAAGATCATCAATATGGTACAGTAGTTAATGCAATAGGCACTGTCATATAAAAAGGTTTTTAAAAAGTTTCACCACCATGTCTGTAAATTGCTGCTCTCTCTCTCTCTCTCTCTCTCTCTCTCTCTCTCTCTCTCTCTCTCTGTTAGTATTGCCTCTGCTGTTCTCATACAGTCATTAAGCTATACCCAAATCTCAATCTTCTTTTCACAGTATAAGCCAGAGGAGCACAGTGACATGAACAGGCCGGGCAAAGCCAGCATCAATATACACAGCCAACAAGAACGGATGCTTTCAATTTAAGCATAATATTGTTTGTTGTTCACTTTGTTCAAATAAAGGAGTGTATGTTGAACTACAGGGGATTTTTTTTATTTTTACCATGGTATCGAGTGGTATCGAGTATCGAAGAATTTAAGTGGTATTGGTATCGACTACTAAATTTCTGGTATCGTGACAAGCCTACTCCTGTCTCCTCCTGCTCTCCTGTCTCTCTCCTGTCTCCTCCTGCTCTCCTGTCTCCTCCTGCTCTCCTGTCTCTCTCCTGTTTCCTCCTGCTCTCCTGTCTCCTCCTGCTCTCCTGTCTCTCTCCTGTCTCCTCCTGCTCTCCTGTCTCCTCCTGCTCTCCTGTCTCCTCCTGTTCTCCTGTCTCTCTCCTGTCTCCTCCTGCTCTCCTGTCTCCTCCTGTTCTCCTGTCTCTCTCCTGTCTCCTCCTGCTCTCCTGTCTCTCTCCTGTCTCCTCCTGTTCTCCTGTCTCTCTCCTGTCTCCTCCTGCTCTCCTGTCTCTCTCCTGTCTCCTCCTGCTCTCCTGTCTCCTCCTGTTCTCCTGTCTCTCTCCTGTCTCCTCCTGCTCTCCTGAAGCTTCTGGAGGTCCAACAGCAGAGGGTCAGCTGGTCTTCAGGTTCTGATCAGGAGGAACTTTACTCACCTCGGGCCTGAAGAGCAGGTCTGATCTGGGCCTCATAGTGGTCCTCCTGGACCTCCTGCAGACACAGGATCTGACAACAGACAGCAGCAGGTTTGACTCTTCATCTTCATCATCACAACCACCATAATCATCATCACCATCATCATCATCATCACCATCATCACCATCATCATCATCATCATCATCACCATCACCATCATCTTCATCATCATCACCATCATCATCATCACCATCATCATCATCATCACCATCATCACCATCATCATCATCATCATCACCATCACCATCATCTTCATCATCATCATCATCACCATCACCATCATCATCATCACCATCATCATCACCATCATCTTCATCATCAGAGGTGCTCAGGCTGAGGTGGTCTTCCTGTCTTGAGGGTAAACTGTAAATGTTTTTTGAAGGTGAAGGGGGGCGGAGGTCCTCATTCAGGGCGTGGACTCTGACCTGGTCAGGTCCCGTCGACAGACCTTTTTAAACCGTTAATTTCATGTACAGACTTTAAGTCACGTTTCTGCGTCGGCGGGCAGCAGGACTGTTTAGCTCTGAATTAATAACGTCATAAATCAGGAGGACGGCCTGACGTTCTGTTTTGAGGTCAGACTGAATTTTGTTGACTTGATGTAAACGTGGTCTGGGTTTGGTGGGTGGTCCCTGACAGGCCGCCTGCACCTACTCCCCCCTCAGCCTGAGCACCCCTCCCATCCTCACGGCGGCGGCGGGCGCCTGAGCTCACGCCGGGCGCCGAGCCGCCTCGATCTCGGCCAGCAGGTTGGGCAGCCGGGCGGTCCCAGGGCAGCACGCCAGGGGGCAGTGTCGGTACAGGTAGGCGTTGTCCTGCAGCAGCTCCTGAGATAAGATGTTGTAGGACATCACGGTGAAGTCAAAGGCCCCGCCCCCTGGTGGTGGAGGGTAAGAGGTGCAGGCAGGTGAAGGGTCCCAGTGTCTCTGCAGAGCTGTGGGGGGGGGGGGGGTAATGTTAGCGTCACCTCAGGATCAAAGACTTGGATGGTCTTACTCGAAAGACCCAGGAACCTGAGCATGCAGGCTTTGCTGGGTCCAGGATCCTGGACCTGAATGATGAGGGGGGTTCAGGATCCTGGACCTGCAGGCTGTAGTGGATTCAGGGTCCTTGACCAGCACATTAAGGTGTGTTCAGAATCCTGGACCTGTATGTCAAGGTGGGTTTAGTATCCTTTGACCTAAATGATGAGGTGGGTTCAGTATCCTAGACCTGCAGGATGAGGTGGGTTCAGGATCCTGGACCTGTACTATTGTTTTTAAGCCATTGTTACCCACAGCTACCATTGTTGCCCCCATGTGACACACTGATGTGAGCAGTTTGTGCTGTTGGGCCAATAACTGGTCTCAGAGTGTGTGTGTGTGTGTGCGTGTGTGTGCGTGTGTGTGTGTGTGCGTGTGTGTGTGTGTGTGTGTGGGGGGGGGGGGAGTGCTCACGTCTCAAGCCTCTGCTGTCCTCCGGTACTCCAGGTGGACCAGGACCTCGGTCAGTTTGGGCCTGATGGGTGATGCTTCTGACCGTCTTCCAGGGCTCTGGTCCGTTTGGAGATCCAGAATTTGGAGTCCTGGTCTCGGCCTGAGGGGGTCCAGGTTTTGAAGTCCAGGTCTCGGCCTGAGGAGGTCCATGTTTAGGAGTCCTGGTCTCGACTTTAGGGGGTCCAGGTTTTGGAGTCCTGGTAGTGGCCTGATCGTCTCGGCTCATCCTATCAGGGCCTCCCTCTGTGGGGCAGTGGTTTGGTCCGGGCGGGGTCGGGTCCTCCAGACTTCTCCTCCGTTTGTGAGGAGGTCTTCTGTCCATCCTGAGGCCGGTTGAGGAGCTGAACCCTCGCCAGCAGGTGGCGCTCCGAGTGTGGGGGGGCAGAGAAGGCCAGGGGGGGGCGCCCTGCAGGAACCACCATGGGTGAGGGGCGGGGGGGAGACGGGGGAGGCAGGAGAAGGGGGGGGCACTGCTACCCCTCAGGACGGCTCTGCAGAACCCAGGACGACCGACAGGGAGGAAGGAGGAGCTCAGCTGCCGAAGGAACATGTGGGAGCTGC
>JAZDUH010000283.1:4867500-4900856 GCA_036419115.1 Scarus forsteni
CACCATTCGGCCACACTTCTCCAGTCCGAACGACATTCCAATGTCATTGCTGTAGATCCTGGTGGTGTGGTCCCACTTTAACACCTAACGAGCCTTTGGCTCGGTCACATAATGACTTGTTTTTGTGCTTTGCTACCTCCCTCCTGGTGTATAAATATCCTTACTCCCCACCAGGATCTTTGGAACTGAAGAAGCTTCTTGGATGAGAAGCGAAACGTTTTCTACTCACACGAGCTTGGTCCAGTTGACACGATTTACGCTTTGTTTGAGATGAATCATGGCCTGGATGACTGAGAACATCCACAGATAGATTTATTTATATATAAAATAAAGTTTATTTATGAATAAGTAACATAATTAAAAAAAATCAGTGAGGGGCTGTGGGCGTCAAACGAATTAAAACACCTTCCTCCTTAAATTTATTACATGGACCAGTGAAGGTTGTGATGCTTCACTCATTTCTGCTGATGACGCTTTTCTGGCCAAACAGACCAAAAAACAAAACAAAAACAACCAACAAACAAAAAAACCAACAAGCAAACCAACAAATGCACAAACAAAGGTTGTGCTGGGTTAACATCCCAGAGTCTTGAGCATAACCAAAAACACTTGTCACAAAGGATTATGGGAGATGAAGTCTCTGACAGGCCCAAGCCTTAAGGTGCACTTGGTTCAGCTCTCCTGGTGGTCCGTCCTCTCTGAACCTGAAGACCTCTGATCTGGATTCTGGACCTGGAGGTCTCTGATCTGGATTCTGGACCTGGAGGTCTCTGATCTGGATTCTGGGCCTGAAGGTCTCTGATAAACAAGTCTCTCTGTGACCCTAAATGCAGCACCGAGGCGTGACGAGCTCAGACCGCTGTGAGCAGGCCTCCCGGATTATTTTGGTTCTGCGTTGGGAGGTGCCGGCCCAGGGGTCGGGGGTCAGGAGAATGGGACGTCCCACCTCTGTGTGAAGGCGCTCAGCTCACACGGGCTGATGACCAGCATGCGGGACGCGTCCAGGCCGTCCAGGGCCATCTCCGAGTCCAGGCAGAACCGAGACACCAGGTGCTCAAGGTGAGTCCCCGACTTCTGCCACCGCTGCAACACAGACAGAGACAGACTTTTACAACCTGACCAGGCTTCTATTATTTAAACATAAAACAGATGACAGAGCAGGTCAGCAAAACAAGAGGTCAGAGGTCAAAGTGTCACAGAGGTGGCGTCTGCATGACACCTCAGAGCGGTCATCCAATCAGCTTCCTCCACTTATCTGGGGCCAGTTATCTTAAGCTCTTTAACCACCTGAGATTAATTTGTTTTTTTTGATATGTGGACGAAACTCAGTAAATAATTAATAAAAGAAATAATAAATAATAATTATATAATATTCAGTAGATGATAATTATCCTTCCTCCTCTTCTCCGTGGTCGGGTCGCGGGGGCAGTAGCCTCAGCTCCAGACCTCCTCCAGCTCTTCCCGGGATCCGGAGGTGTTCCTAGACAATGGGAGACACTGTCCCTCAGCCTGTCCTGGTCTTCCCGAGGTCTCCTGGACACCTCAGCAGCTCGTGACCGGATGTGAGGATCGGGCTGAAGGTCGACGGTAAATCGAGAGCCTCCCCTTTCGGCTCAGCTCCTTTTTACCACGACAGACCAGTACAGAGCATCACTGCTGACGCCACATGGACTCGGGTTTGGAGGTGCTGATTCTCATCCCGGCCGCTTCACACTCAGCTGAACCGATCCAGAGAGAGCCGGAGGTCCGATGAAGCCAACAGGACCACATCAGAGACCTGGTCCTGAAGTCACCAAACCAGACCCCCTCACTGCCCTGGCTGTGCCTAGAAATTCTGTCCATGAAAGTGATGAATAGAATCAGTGACAAAGGGCAGCCCTGGTGAGTCCAACCCTCACCGGGAACGACTAAGATGTACTACTGGCAATGCGAACCAGACTCTGACACCGGTCATACAGGACGGCCCGTATCAGGGGGTCCGCTACCCCATACTCTAGCACCCCCACAGGACCCCACAGTGACTCGGTCTAATGCCTTCTCCAGGTCCACAAAACACATGTGGACTGGTTGGGCAAACTCCCATGAGCCCTCAAGCACCCTATGGGGGGTATAGAGCTGGTCCACAGTCCAGGACCAGGACCAAAACCACATTGCTCCTCCTGGATCAGAGGTTCCACCAGCAGACCCCCTCTTCAGTACCCCTGAACAGACCTTACCAGGAGGCTGAGGAGTGTGATCCCCCTGTAGGTGGAGCACACCCTCCACCACCCGGTCTGCCAATCACGTGGCACTGACCCCAAACATCAGTCGTTTCCTGTCAGGAGAGTTTCAGCCCTCAGGACTCTGGTGGTCTTCAGGATCTGGACTCTGGTGGTCTTCTGTTATTATTCAGCAGCTAACGGCCTGGTCTGTGTCCCTGCTGAGGGCCTGTAACAGGGGTTAAAGGTCATACCTGTGAGGTAGTCTATAACTACTCTGACCCTCAGTAAACTCCCAAAGCTCCAGTCTGAGACTGAGGAGTGAAGAATGAAGCTGCTGCATCTGTGATGACTGCTGGTCTCCACTAGAGGGCGCTCTGACATTACCTTCTGTCTGTTAGCGCTGATCCAGAGGCTCCTCACCGCTGTGTGTGTGTGTGTGTGTGTGTGTGTGTGTGTGTGTGTGTGTGTGTGTGTGTGTGTGTGAAAGAGAGAGAGTGTGTCTGTGCATTATTCATGGCTGAATTCTTCAGCTGGAAAACAAAGCAGCCGATACGATCGGACATGAAAGAAGCTTTTATCCAGCTGAGGGTCTGAAAACGCACCATCAGAGAGAGAGAGGGGCGAGCGAAGGGGGGAGAGAGAGAGAGGGGCGAGCGAAGGGGGGAGAGAGAGAGAGGGGCGAGCGAAGGGGGGAGAGAGAGAGGGGCGAGCGAGGGGGGAGAGAGAGAGGGGGCGAGCGAGGGGAGAGAGAGAGAGGGGCGAGCGAGGGGGGAGAGAGAGAGGGGTGAGCGAGGGGGAGAGAGAGAGGGGCGAGCGAGGGGGAGAGAGAGAGGGGCGAGCAAGGGGAGAGAGAGAGGGGCGAGCGAAGGGGGGAGAGAGAGAGAGGGGCGAGCGAAGGGGGGAGAGAGAGAGGGGCGAAGCGAGGGGGCAATACACACAATAGACGTGTGTAGTTGTGTATTTGTGTATTTGTGTGTGTATCATGTCCATCTCTGAGAGCATCAGGAGCTCCACACAGTCCCTGAGGCCTCAGTCCTGCAGTCTTGGTCCTGTATCTAGTCCTGGTCCTGTATCTGGTCCTGGTCCTGGTCCAGCCCTGCGGCCCTTGTAGCTGGATCAGTGTGTGTGCGGCTGGTGTCACGCTCATCAGCGAGCAGCGAGGGGCCGCCCGGCTTTTTAATTGAAAGAAAGATGGAGGATAATTAAAGTAAATCAATTAGCGTTAGCTCGTTACTGCGGTGCTGACGCCGCCGAGCAGAGCAGCACTACATCTCTACTTCTGCCACCCCCAGCAAGACCAGGGCCTTTCCCATGATGCACCTGGGCTCCAGTTCAGGAGGTGGCAGCCTGAACAGGCCTGAGTTCATGATGTCAGATCATCATGGTGCTGTTCTATTAACATCATTCTGTAGATATATTCTTCATAGATGTTAAACATTATTCTGTAGATCATTCATCATAGATGTTAACCATCATTCTGTAGATCATTCGTAATAGATGTTAAACATCATTCTGTAGATCATTCATCACAGATGTTAAACATTCTGTAGATATGTTCATCGTAAATGTTAAACATCATTCTGTAGACATATTCATCATAGATGTTAAACATCATTCTGTAGATATATTCATCATAGATGTTAAACATTCTGTAGATATATTCATCATAGATGTTAAACATTCTGTAGATCATTCATCACAGATGTTAAACATTCTGTAGATATATTCATCATAGATGTTAAACATCATTCTGTAGATATAGTCATCATAGATGTTAAACATCATTCTGTAGATCATTCATCACAGATGTTAAACATTCTGTAGATATGTTCATCATAGATGTTAAACATCATTCTGTAGATCATTCATCACAGATGTTAAACATTCTGTAGATATATTCATCATAGATGTTAAACATCATTCTGTAGATATAGTCATCATAGATGTTAAACATCATTCTGTAGATCATTCATCACAGATGTTAAACATTCTGTAGATATGTTCATCATAGATGTTAAACATCATTCTGTAGATCATTCATCACAGATGTTAAACATTCTGTAGATATATTCATCATAGATGTTAAACATCATTCTGTAGATCATTCATCATAGATGTTAAACATCATTCTGTAGATCATTCATCATAGATGTTAAACATCATTCTGTAGATCATCATCATAGATGTTAGTGTCAGACTGTAGATATATTCATCATAGATGTTAATTTCAGACTGCAGATATATTCATCATAGATGTTACTGTCAGACTGATCTCTGTTCATGCTCGTGTTGATTCTTCTTCAGAATCTTCACGTCCACACAGACAGGAGGAGCCCCACAGCTCAGATTAACTTTAACACCTTTATATTCCACAGATATGGAGCTCCACAGCTTCCTGAGGTAACTCTGTCACGAGCTGGAGCTCTGAGTCTTTTGCTCCACAGCTTCCTGAGGTAACTCTGTCACGAGCTGGAGCTCTGAGTCTTTGCTCCACAGCTTCCTGAAGTAACTCTGTCACGAGCCGGAGCTCTGAGTCTTTGCTCCACAGCTTCCTGAGGTAACCCTATCACGAGCTGGAGCTCTGAGTCTCCTGCTCCAGCTTCCTGAGGTAACTCTGTCACGAGCTGGAGCTCTGAGTCTTTGCTCCACAGCTTCCTGAGGTAACTCTGTCACGAGCTGGAGCTCTGAGTCTTCTGCTCCACAGCTTCCTGAGGTAACTCTATCACGAGCTGGAGCTCTGAGTCTTCTGCTCCACAGCTTCCTGAGGTAACTCTGTCACGAGCTGGAGCTCTGAGTCTTTGCTCCACAGCTTCCTGAGGTAACTCTGTCACGAGCTGGAGCTCTGAGTCTTTGCTCCACAGCTTCCTGAAGTAACTCTGTCACGAGCCGGAGCTCCGAGTCTTTGCTCCACAGCTTCCTGAAGTAACCCTGTCACGAGCTGGAGCTCTGAGTCTCCTGCTCCAGCTTCCTGAGGTAACACTGTCACGAGCTGGAGCTCTGAGTCTAGCTCCAGCTTCCTGAAGTAACTCTGTCACGAGCCGGAGCTCCGAGTCTTTGCTCCACAGCTTCCTGAAGTAACCCTGTCACGAGCTGGAGCTCTGAGTCTCCTGCTCCAGCTTCCTGAGGTAACACTGTCACGAGCTGGAGCTCTGAGTCTATTGCTTCACAGCTTCCTGAGGTAACCCTGTCACGAGCTGGAGCTCTGAGTCTTCTGCTTCACAGCTTCCTGAGGTAACTCTGTCACGAGCTGGAGCTCCGAGTCTTTGCTCCACAGCTTCCTGAAGTAACCCTATCAAGAGCTCGAGCTCTGAGTCTTCTGCTTCACAGCTTCCTGAGGTAACTCTGTCACGAGCTGGAGCTCTGAGTCTTCTGCTCCACAGCTTCCTGAGGTAACTCTGTCACGAGCTGGAGCTCTGAGTCTTTGCTCCACAGCTTCCTGAGGTAACTCTGTCACGAGCTGGAGCTCTGAGTCTTTGCTCCACAGCTTCCTGAGGTAACTCTGTCACGAGCTGGAGCTCTGAGTCTTCAGCTCCAGCTTCCTGAGGTAACCCTGTCAAGAGCTGGAGCTCTGAGTCTTCTGCTCACAGCTTCCTGAGGTAACTCTGTCACGAGCTGGAGCTCCAGTCTTTGCTCCACAGCTTCCTGAGGTAACTCTGTCACGAGCTGGAGCTCTGAGTCTTCTGCTCCAGCTTCCTGAGGTAACACTGTCACGAGCTGGAGCTCTGAGTCTTCTGCTCCACAGCTTCCTGAAGTAACCCTGTCACGAGCTGGAGCTCTGAGTCTTCAGCTCCAGCTTCCTGAGGTAACTCTATCACAAGCTGGAGCTCTGAGTCTCCTGCTCCAGCTTCCTGAGGTAACTCTGTCACGAGCCGGAGCTCCGAGTCTTTGCTCCACAGCTTCCTGAGGTAACTCTGTCACGAGCTGGAGCTCTGAGTCTTCTGCTCCACAGCTTCCTGAGGTAACTCTGTCACGAGCTGGAGCTCTGAGTCTTCTGCTCCACAGCTTCCTGAGGTAACTCTGTCACGAGCTGGAGCTCTGAGTCTTTGCTCCACAGCTTCCTGAGGTAACTCTGTCACGAGCTGGAGCTCTGAGTCTTTGCTCCACAGCTTCCTGAAGTAACTCTGTCACGAGCCGGAGCTCCGAGTCTTTGCTCCACAGCTTCCTGAGGTAACCCTATCAAGAGCTGGAGCTCTGAGTCTTCTGCTCCAGCTTCCTGAGGTAACACTGTCACGAGCTGGAGCTCTGAGTCTAATGCTTCACAGCTTCCTGAGGTAACCCTGTCACGAGCTGGAGCTCTGAGTCTTCTGCTTCACAGCTTCCTGAGGTAACTCTGTCACGAGCTGGAGCTCCAAGTCTTCTGCTCCAGCTTCCTGAGAAGTAACTATCAGAGCTGGAGCTCTGAGTCTTCTGCTCACAGCTTCCTGAGGTAACTGTCACGAGCTGGAGCTCTCCATTCCAAGTCCAAGTCCTCTCCAGTCCAAGTCCCCTTCAGTCCAAGTCCTCTCCAGTCCAAGGTCTCTCCAGTCCAAGTCCTCTCTAGTCCAAGTCCTCTCCAGTCCAAGTTCTCACCAGTCCAATTCCTCTCTAGTCCAAGTCCTCTCCAGTCCAAGTCCCCTTCAGTCCAAGTCCTCTACAGTTCAAGTCCCTCTCCAGTCCAAGTCCTCTCCAGTTTAAATCCCTCCAGTCCCAGTCCTCTCCAGTCCAAGTCCTCTTCAGTCCAAGTCCTCTCAGTCCAAGTCCTCTCCAGTCCAAGTCCCCTTCAGTCCAAGTCCTCTCCAGTCCAAGGTCTCTCCAGTCCAAGTCCTCTCTAGTCCAAGTCCTCTCCAGTCCAAGTTCTCACCAGTCCAATTCCTCTCTAGTCCAAGTCCTCTCCAGTCCAAGTCCCCTTCAGTCCAAGTCCTCTACAGTTCAAGTCCCTCTCCAGTCCAAGTCCTCTCCAGTCCAAGTCCTCTCCAGTCTAAATCCCCTCCAGTCCCAGTCCTCTCCAGTCCAAGTCCTCTTCAGTCCAAGTCCCCTCCAGTCCAATTCCTATCTAGTCCAAGTCCCCTCCAGTCCAAGTCCTCTCCAGTCCAAGTCCTCTCTAGTTTAAGTCCTCTCCAGTCAAGTCCTCTTCAGTCCAAGTCCTCTCTAGTCCAAGTCCTCTCCAGTCCAAGTCCTCCTCAGTCTCAAGTCCCTCTCTAGTCCAAGTCCTCTCCAGTCCCAAGTCTCCTCTTCAGTCCAAGTCCTCTCCAGTCCAAGGTCCTCCAGTCCAATTCCTCTCTAGTCCAAGTCCTCTCCAGTCCAAGTCTTCCTCTAGTCCAAGTCCTCTCCAGTCCAATTCCTATCTAGTCCAAGTCCTCTCCAGTCCAAGGTCTCTCCAGTCCAAGTCCTCTCTAGTCCAAGTCCTCTCCAGTCCAAGTCCTCCTCAGTCTAAGTCCCCTGCAGTCCAAGTCCTCTCCAGTCCAAGTCCTCTCTAGTCCAAGTCCTCTCCAGTCCAAGGTCTCTCCAGTCCAATTCCTCTCTAGTCCAAGTCCTCTCCAGTCCAAGTCCTCTCTAGTCCAAGTTCTCTCCAGTCCAATTCCTATCTAGTCCAAGTCCTCTCCAGTCCAAGGTCTCTCCAGTCCAAGTCCTCTCTAGTCCAAGTCCTCTCCAGTCCAAGTTCTCTTCAGTCTAAGTCCCCTCCAGTCCAAGTCCTCTCCAGTCCAAGTCCTCTCTAGTCCAAGTCCTCTCCAGTGCAAGGTCTCTCCAGTCCAAGTCCTCTCTAGTCCAAGTCCTCTCCAGTCCAAGTCCTCTCTAGTCCAAGTTCTCTCCAGTCCAATTCCTATCTAGTCCAAGTCCTCTCCAGTCCAAGGTCTCTCCAGTCCAAGTCCTCTCTAGTCCAAGTCCTTTCCAGTCCAAGTTCTCACCAGTCCAAGTCTCCTCCAGTCCAATTTCTCTCTCTAGTTCAAGTCCTCTCCAGTCCAAGTCCTCTCCAGTCCAAGTCCTCTTCAGTCCAAGTCCTCTCCAGTCTAAATCCCCTCCAGTCCCAGTCCTCTCCAGTCCAAGTTCTCTTCAGTCCAAGTCTTCCTCAGTCCAAGTCCTCTACAGTCCAATTCCTATCTAGTCCAAGTCCTCTCCAGTCCAGGTCCTCTCTAGTTTAAGTCCTCTCCAGTCAAGTCCTCTCCAGTCCAAGTCCTCTCTAGTCCAAGTTCTCTCCAGTCCAAGTCCTCTTCAGTCTAAGTCCCCTCCAGTCCAAGTCCTCTCCAGTCCCAGTCCTCTCTAGTCCAAGTCCTCTTCTGTCCAAGTCCTTTCCAGTCCAAATCCCCTCCAGTCCCAGTCCTCTCCAGTCCAAGTCCTCTCCAGTCCGAGTCCCCTCCAGTCCAGTTCCTCTCTAGTCTAAGTCCTCTCCAGTCCAAATCCCCTCCAGTCCCAGTCCTCTCCAGTCCAAGTCCTCTCTAGTCCAAGTCCTCTCCAGTCCAATTCCTATCTAGTCCAAGTCCTCTCCAGTCCAAGTCCTCTCCAGTCCAAGACCTCTCCAGTCCAAGGTCTCTCCAGTCCAAGTCCTCTCCAGTCCAAGTCCTCTTCAGTCCAAGTCCCCTCCAGTTCATGTCCTCTCTAGTCCAAGTCCTCTCCAGTCAAGTCCTCTCCAATCAAGTCCTCTCTAGTTTAAGTCATCTCTAGTCCAAGTCCTCTCCAGTCCAAGTCCCCTCCAGTCCAAGTCCTCTCCAGTCCAAGTCTCCTCCAGTCCAGTTCCTCTCTAGTCCAAGTCCTCTCCAGTCCAAGTCCCCTTTAGTCCAAGTCCTCTACAGTTCAAGTCCCTCTCCAGTCCAAGTCCTCTCCAGTCCAAGTCCTCTCCAGTCCAAGTCCTCTCTAGTTTAAGTCCTCTCCAGTCAAGTCCTCTTCAGTCCAAGTCCTCTCTAGTCCAAGTCCTCTCCAGTCCAAGTCCTCCTCAGCCTAAGTCCCCTCCAGTCCAAGTCCTCTCCAGTCCCAGTCCTCTCTAGTCCAAGTCCTCTCCAGTCCAAGGTCTCTCCAGTCCAATTCCTCTCTAGTCCAAGTCCTCTCCAGTCCAAGTCCTCTCTAGTCCAAGTTCTCTCCAGTCCAATTCCTATCTAGTCCAAGTCCTCTCCAGTCCAAGTCCTCTCTAGTCCAAGTCCTTTCCAGCCCAAGTTCTCACCAGTCCAAGTCTCCTCCAGTCCAGTTCCTCCCTAGTCCAAGTCCTCTCCAGTCCAAGTCCCCTTCAGTCCAAGTCCTCTACAGTTCAAGTCCCTCTCCAGTCAAGTCCTCTCCAGTCCAAGTCTCCTCTTCAGTCCAAGTCCTCTCCAGTCTGAATCCCGTCCAGTCCCAGTCCTCTCCAGTCCAAGTTCTCTTCAGTCCTAGTCTTCCTCAGTCCAAGTCCTCTACAGTTCAAGTCCCCTCCAGTCGCATTCCTATCTAGTCCAAGTCCTCTCCAGTCCAAGGTCTCTCCAGTCCAAGTCCTCTCTAGTCCAAGTCCTCTCCAGTCCAAGTCCTCTTCAGTCTAAGTCCCCTGCAGTCCAAGTCCTCTCCAGTCCAAGTCCTCTCCAGTCCAAGTCCTCTCTAGTTTAAGTCCTCTCCAGTCAAGTCCTCTCCAGTCCAAGTCCTCTCTAGTCCAAGTCCTCTCCTGTCCTATTCCTCTATAGTCCAAGTCCTCTCCAGTCCAAGTCCTCTCCAGTCCCAGTCCTCTCTAGTCCAAAACCTCTCCAGTCCATGTCCTCTCCAGTCCAGTTCCTCTCAAGTCCAAGTCCTCTCCAGTCCAATTCCTATCTAGTCCAAGTCCTCTCCAGTCCAAGGTCTCTCCAGTCCAAGTCCTCTCCAGTCCAAGTCCTTTCCTGTCTGAGTCCTTTCCAGTCCAAATCCCCTCCAGTCCCAGTCCTCTCCAGTCCAAGTCCTCTCCAGTCCGAGTCCCCTCCAGTCCAGTTCCTCTCTGGTCTAAGTCCTCTCCAGTCCAAATCCCCTCCAGTCCCAGTCCTCTCCAGTCCAAGTCCTCTTCAGCCCAAGTCCTCTCTAGCCCAAGTCCTCTCCAGTCCAATTCCTATCTAGTCCAAGTCCTCTCCAGTCCAATGTCACTCCAGTCCAAGACCTCTCCAGTCCAAGTCCCCTCCAGTCCAAGTCCTCTTCTGTCCAAGTCCTCTCCAGTCTAAGTCCCCTCCAGTCCAAGTCTTCATGGTGTTGGTGGATCTTGAAGATGTTGAACTCGTCCTCAGAGCTGATCTCATGTGACTGAAAGTCCCGGTTGAACATCTGCAGAGCTGTTTGAGTTTATTATATAGTTATTATTATTATATTATAGTTATTATTATTATATTATAGTAATTATTATATTATAGAGCTATAATTGTTATATTATAGTTATACTTATTATATTATAGTTATTATATTATAGTTATTATGTAATAGTTATTATTATTGTATTGTAGAGCTATTATTATTATAATTATTATTATATTATAGTTATTATTAGATTACAGTTATTATTATTATATTGTTATATTATAGAGCTATAATTGTTATATAGTTATTATTATTATTATTATTATTATATTATAGAGTTTTTATTATTATTGGAGTCTCTGAGTGCTCTGATCCGTCTGAGCTGCTGTGTAGATTTTAAATGACAGTAAAGAATCTATGATCATCAGTCTGCTGTACGGCCTGTGATTCGGCTTTCTGCTCTATTTATAAATATCTATGAATATTTCATCTCCAGAGTTTGTCCTGTCCCAGAGCCCTCTGCCTTATTTTAACACCACCCTTCAGTTTATGAATTAATTTAATAGTTTCAAATAGAAAAAAGAAAAAAGGCTGAAATGAGAGATGAGATGTTCTGTGTTGTTTTGTCCGTCTGTGTAAATAAAGCTCTTTAAAAAATAAAAAAA
Organism: Scarus forsteni; assembly: GCA_036419115.1. Lineage (NCBI taxonomy): Eukaryota > Metazoa > Chordata > Actinopteri > Labriformes > Labridae > Scarus > Scarus forsteni. The sequence goes on from JAZDUH010000283.1 coordinate 4,878,554, forward strand.
CACCCCCCTCCTCTGTGATTTATTGGCTGTCAGGTTGTTCTCTGCTGCAGGGGCTTCTGGGACGCCGTCAAGGTGCCCAGTGGTCAGGTAATGACAAGTGTGTGCATATGTGCGTGTGCATATGTGCGTGTGCATGTGTAAGTGTGCACGTGCGTGTGCGTGTGCGTGAGTGGAGTGTCTCTGCTTCCTGGACCAAACAGCATCTGCTCCCTGCTGCAGTGATAATGTCTGGACAAATTCAGGAAAGATTAATGAACATTTAGATTGGTTTATCGTTATGATGGAGAGCGGCGCCGCCCCCAGGTGTGCGTGTGCTCACCTGCTTCCCATCGGCCATGTTGCAGGGCAGCAGCAGGACCGGGGACGCCGGGAAGGTCGTGGACAGGGACAGACAGTGCTGCTGCTGCCGGATCTGCTGCCCATGAGTGTAGACCCACTCCTGCAGGAGGACGAGACCTTTTATTATTATTGTTAATATCATTATTATTAATATTATTATTATTTATCACAGCTGTAGGGTCTCTGAGGGGTTAAAGGTCGGGGGGGGCTGTCCTTAAACCTCCATCAGCACCAACTCTCAACATCTTATTACACATGATAATGCTGACCAGAGCAGGAGCTGCTCCACAAAGACAGGAACACAACATAAAAATCCATCACCACAACCACCTCACCATGCTCACTGTCACCAACCACAAACACATGCCTGTGCACTCATAAAACCTGGGTGAACTTTGGGGATTATGGAGATGTTTTTGTGGGTTATGGGGATGTTTTTGTGGGTTATGGAGATGTATTTGTGGGTTATGGGGATGTTTTTGTGATTTTGAGATGTATTTGTGGCATGAAAAAGATGCTTTTGTGTCTCAGAAATATGTATTTGAGGATTATGGAGATGTTTTTGTTGGTTATGGAGATGTTTTTGTGGGTTATGGAGATGTTTTTGTGGGTTATGGGGATGTATTTGTGAGTTATAGGGATGTATTTGTGGGTTATGATGATGTTAGTAGGTTGTATTTTGCAGCCATCACTCCGTGACTCCTTTGTTTTGTTGTTTTGCAGGTTGCTTTTTGTCGTGCAGGTTGCTCGTTGCCGTTGGAGTTAAAGAAAAAGTTATTGGTAATGGAACAGCAGAATCAGAGTTGAGTGGCGTGAGCTCGGCTCGTCTCTCTGCTGCTGTGGGTTTACAAATTGGTCTCTGTGCTCTGATCGATTCTCCGGCTCAGCGTGAGGCTGCTGGAGAGAAGTCCTCTTTGTTCCTCAGATCAGATCTTCAGTCTGAGATCATTAAACGTGTTCTCATAATGGACGTCATGAAGCAGACAGAAAATACTGACGAGGGATCGATACGTCCTTTTGAAGATACGATCAATGGAGACCCGATAAGAGCCCGTTTAACTCCCTGCTCTTCTGTTTCACTTCATTATTAAAACACTTCATCTTAAAAATCACTAAAGTCAAACACACCTCTGACGGTCAAAGAGGAGAAAATAAAAGTTCATCTTTATTTTTTAGGTTTCAAACTCAGAGGTCTGTAGACCTGGTCTCAGGTCTTTGGATTCTTCGCTCTGCTGTAGACCTGGTCTCAGGTCTGTAGACCTGGTCTCAGGTCTTTGGATTCTTCGCTCTGCTCTAGTCGGTGCAGTAAAGCCTCCCTCCTCTAGCTGGAGCTGTGGTCTTCACTGTGGCTCAGAAATATGACCACTGCCATAACATTAGGAACAGGACAAATACTCTTCAACATTCAATCATTCATTCATTCATTTTCTATACCCGGCTGTCCCTTTCGGGGTTGCGTGGGGCTGGAGCCTATCCCAGCTATCATCAGGCGAGAGGCAGGGTACACCCTGAACCGGTCGCCGGTCAATCACAGGGCCACATAGAGAGACAGACAACCATTCACGCTAACACTCATACCTAAGGGCAATTTAGAGTCACCAGTTAACCTAACGAGCATGGTTTTGGTCTGTGGGAGGAAGCTGGAGTACCCGGAGAGAACCCACGCAGGCACGGGAAGAACATGCAAACTTCACACAGAAAGGCCCTCCCAACCCGGAATCGAACCGGGAATCTTCTTGCTGTGAGGCACGCACTCTACCAGCTGCGCCACCGTGCCGCCCTACTCTTCAAAAGTTGAAGTTAAATTCATGATCTTCACCTTGCAGCATGCTTTTGGTCTGAGTACCTGGATAAACCCGCGCATGCACAGGAGAACATGTCCACACTGAAAGAACCAGACCATCAGCTGAAGGTCTGGTGTTATGCAGTAGCATGTGATGCAGTGGTGCGCGGTGCAGCAGCGTGTTATGCAGCAGCGCGTGATGCAGGCGTAAGTTGTGCAGCAGTGCGTTGTGCAGCAGTGCGTTGTGCAGCGGTTGGTGATGCAGCAGCATGTTATGCAGCAGCGCATGATGCAGCGGTGCGTTATGCCACAGCGCGTTGTGCAGCAGCGTGTTATGCAGCAGCATGTGATGCAAGGGTGCGTTGTGCAGCAGCGCGTGATGCAGCGGTGCATTATGCAACAGCGCGTTGTGCAGCGGTTAGTGATGCAGCAGCGCAGATGCAGGGTGCGCCAGCAGCAGCATCGCCAGCAGCACGCGCAGCAGTCTGTTGTGCAGCAGCACGTTGTGCAGCGGTGTGTGCAGCAGTGCGTTGTGCAGCGGTTGGTGATGCAGCAGCATGTTATGCAGCAGCGCATGATGCAGCGGTGCGTTATGCAACAGCGCATTGTCCAACAGCGCGTTGTGCAACAGCACGTTGTGCAGCAGTGTGTGATGCAGCAGCGTGTAATGCACTAGCGTGTGATGCAGGGGCGCGTTGTACAGCAGCGTGTTGTGCAGCAGCGTGTTGTGCAGCGGTTAGTGATGCAGCAGCGAAACACCAACCCTCGGGCCAGGGGCATCACTGCCTCCACAAAGAGTACAAGAGAGGACGAGGATCCTACGAGTATTAACGACAGTGAAGAAGAAAGACCCGCACACAAAGACCTCCAGGTGGACTCACCTGGCTGATGGCGGCACGCCTCCTGCCGATGCAGGGTGCCAGCGTGAGGATGGCAGCTCCTGGCCCTCCACCCTGCGGGACTCCAGACAGTTCTGCCGCTGCCTGATCACCCCGGACTGAGACTCGGAGTCATCGGGGACCCTGATGGAGGACAAACATGGAGGTTACCGTGGCCGAGGCTTCAGGCTGTTCAGAGTCGAGGAGCAGGACTGGACCAGGAGGCTCTCAGGTCTTATTCTAAAGACACAAACCAAAGACGTCCCGCTGTGGGGAAGGTAGATCCACCTGTCAGGAGGGATCGACCTGTTTAAATCTTCTTTATTGTTTGGTTTGTTTGTGGGTCAATAATCTTTTTAGGGATCAGAGACTGAATTTAATTTACTGATTTATTCTGGTGGGAGGAGCTTTTATTTTGAAGGCCTGGGTTTGCTCTCTATGACAGATCTGCATCATCATCGTCAGGGCAGGTGACCGAGTCCTCAGACTCTGGAGTGGATAGGGTTAACCCCAAACCTTTGATACAAGTGGTTTTATTTCTACTTTATTTTATTGATTTGTTTTTTATACCACTGATGGTGTTCTGTATTTAGTGTGTGTAACATAACAAGGTTGTCCTGTCAGATGCCAAAAATAAAGAAATAAACTAAACAAAGCTGGACTCGTGTCCTCCGTCTGTTTTCTAAGAAGCAGCTTCAGCTCCAAACTCATTACTGCAGCAAGTTTCCCTCCTTGTCCGTCTCTGATAACCGTCCCCCTCTCTGCAGCTTAAGTCCTGCAGCATTAATTCAATCTGCTATCTGCTCTGTTTTAATAACCCGTTAAAGGTTATTCTGCGTCTAAGGGTCAGGCCTCCGTCCCTGGAGAGCCGGCTTGTTAATTCCATTCTGGGGATTAAGGCGTCCTTGCCGGATAATCGCTGCTTCAGTGTGAGGACAGAGGAGCGGCGTTTGTGCTCAGGTGAGCGCTCAGGTGATGCTGCTGCGCTGTGTCACAAAGCCGTGAACAGGTGTGCAGAGCCCGATAAAGCTCTTAATCCACAAATAAACCGGAGAGGAAGCTCAGCATCACCAGAGCGTCTCGGACCGGCGTGACGGCCTCAGACTCACCGCCAACAGAAAACTGTTAAAAGTCCACACCAATCAGGCAGCAGCCAATCAGCACAGAGCTCGTTATCATCACCTCCTGTAGCTCCGCCCAATCTGATCAGAGAGTTTCTAAGGGGGAGGAGAATAGAGCTTTACCTGACCCTGCACACCTGACCCTGAAGAGATCCTCGGACATTTGTAACACTCAAAGACTGAAGCTCGAACTTTAGACATGAGAAATGTCTTTTATCCCTCTTTAATCTGAACATTACACATTCCTCTGTTTGGATTTAATGTTGGACTACAAGCTTTGACCTTTGACCTTTATAATGAACAGAGATGGTGAAATGTTTGACGCTCAAAGCATGACAGAACATTTAACATGAATCACTGTTTTCTGTTGGATGTCAGAGATAATAAAAAAACATCAAAATGAATGCTGCTGCTGCCAATCACTGACCATCTCATAACCTAATGATAATAATAATGATAATAATAATCAAACACTTATTAAAATACATGTTGAAATTATTTAGTTTTCTTCTTTTTAACACAAAAAGTGGAGTTGTGTGAACATTCTGGTAACATTATCGTAATAGTACTACTACTACTACTACTAAAAATAATAAGAATGATTATAAAAATGATAATGAAAATAATAGTAATAACAATAATAAGAATGATAATGATAATGATAATAATAATAATATACTACTACTACTACTACTACTAATAATAATAATAATAATAATAAGGATGATAATAATAATAATAATAATCAGATACACATCAAAATGTAAACACAGTGTGCTGTGTGAACATTCCTCAGACCTTTAAAATATTATCACTAACACTTGGCTGGTATAGTTGTTAGTTTTCGAGCAGCGACTCATTTAAGGTGGAACAGAATGATACATAATATTTTTACAGCTGAGTTTGTGAAGGTGACACAGTTTGTCCTTAGGGGCAAATAAGTGAGTTTTTAAAGGACCTCTTTAACTCAAACTGACACCACAGACCTTTGACTGGACTGGCTCCACAGCAGGACCAGGACCTCAGACCTGGAGGTTCTGCTGACCCTCAACCCAACAACCCCGACCCCGACCCTGACACTGACCCCTGACCTCCCTCCTCGGTCTGCACAGACTCTTACTTTTTATTTTTTGATGTATTTTTGGTCATTCTGTGTCTTTATTGATGGACAGAGTCGGTGCAGAGGCTTTTAAAGGGGGAGAGAGCAGTGAAGACTCTGCAGACACACGGACTGATTCAGACCCAGAGTAAGAACACACATGGACGTGCACGGACTGATTCAGACCCAGAGTAAGAACACACATGGACGTGCACGGACTGATTCAGACCCAGAGTAAGAACACACATGGACGTGCACGGACTGATTCAGACCCAGAGTAAGAACACACATGGACGTGCACGGACTGATTCAGACCCAGAGTAAGAACACACATGGACGTGCACGGACTGATTCAGACCCAGAGTAAGAACACACATGGACGTGCACGGACTGATTCAGACCCGGGCAGCTGAAGTCTGTACATGGACGTGCACGGTTGCTAACCCCTCCAACACTCCAGCACTCCGAGCACAGACTCTTACTTGAGCTCCGGGTAGACGTTGTCCAAGTACCACTTGAAGGATTTGCACTGGAGCCTGGACCGGAGCTCCACTCTAGGCCGGACGCTGCAGACAGACACAAACATGGAGGAAGCAGAGACACGGACCAATCAGGAGCTGTTTGATGGGCGGGCAGGTAAACGCTGTGTTTAAATGTCAGGCTTTATCGGAGCAGCTCTGACATTTAGAGACAGAGAGGGTGGTGTTTAATAAACCGGTCAGGCAGCATCAGCACAAACACGTCAGGACGATCTGATTCTGCTCCCCAAACAACAACCATGACAAACCCGCCATGCTCGTGACAAAGACCAGACGCCGGCGCTAATCCTATCTGCTGATCTGTGCTGCTGGCTCGGTGAGCAGGCGTGAATAAAGAGCTGAGTGTGGGCGGTGATCAGATGTCTGAGAGAGAAAAGCTTCTCCTGTGCGTGTGTGTGTTCTTACTCTCCATAGGATTTCCCCCGAGCTGCAGGGCGAGCAGAGTAGTAGAAGAGGCGAAAGTCGTCCATCCAGACTCTCCGCTGGCGCCAAGGTTCCTGGAAACACAGGCTGCCAGTTAGTTCATTAGTTCATTCAGATGCTAACGCACGTATATGTGTATATATATATATATATATATATATATATATATATATATAAATATATATATATATATATATATATATATACACATATATATGTACATATAGTACAGTATGGTACATTATATGTAGATGTATTTTAACTGGTTGCAAGTAAACTATCTTTACTCTGGTTCTAAACAGTCATATCTGGTTCAGTCTGTTTGTGCTGTAGTGAAGCTGCAGGATGAAAGTGTTGGAGTTCATCAGCTGACCAACATGAACTCATCACAGAGACAAAGAGGAGACTTCAGCAGGTAAACGGCTGACTCAGTTAAACCAGAGAACAGGGATCAAACTCCTCTGACACCTCAGCAGGTAGACTCACTGTGATTGGTCGTCGTCTGTCACATGATCAGTCACGACTGACACGAACACACAACGACACATGACCCCAGAGGTCAGCAGGTCACGGTCAGGGTTTGGCCTCTCTTCTATCAGAACATGTTATTTTATTATCCAGCTCCACGGAGCCGACAGGTCACGGGGTCGATGATATCACTTCCTGTTCTTATTTTTCTGCCTCTCTGACTCCGGACGGTCGTTGTGACTCCTCGGCGGACAGGAGGTGTCGGCAGCCTCCTGCAGCTCAGGGAGATCTTTATTCTCAGAAACAAAGCAGCTCCCTCCCTCTCTGGTTTACTCCCTCCTCTGTGGTAATTAGCTATTAGCCGAGTTTCTGTGAGCGCTGAACTATCTCATTGAGACGACACGAACCCTTCATTACGGCCGCTGCACAGCGGCTCTGGCAGGCTAATGAAAGGGGAGGATATGAGCTGTTTGTGGGCGTGTGGACATGAACACAGCACACACTCACGGCCGGGCCACCAGGACACGGCACAATCTCTGTAATCCAATTATTAGCATCTCTCTTTGTTCAGCCTTTTCATACAGCAGGCAGCGGGACGAGCATCCAGCTAATGAAGCTGCGGCGCAGACAACAGCAGCTTTGTTTGTGCAGATCAGAACATCACAAACATCAGGCCATCGAGGCGGCGATAACAGCCTCAGCGCCTCCTCAGAGCAGATGCTGCCTCAGTATCAGCCTGCAGGGAGCTGCCAACGAGCCCCCAAACGGCCTGATGGAGGAGGGAAAGGCTCCACGACGGTGCAGACGAGCCGCTCGACACAAAACAACAATGAGTCACGAGACGTTAGGCGATGGCGCCACAGTGCAAACAGCAGAGGACTCGTCCTGATCGATGAAGCCTCACAGGCTGAAGCTCAGGGCCCATCTGTCAGAAGATCCGCGAGTCTGCAGTCTCAGGTCGGTCACAGGGGTCGTGGGGTCACGAAGAGACTCAGCTGACTCTCGGTCAAGCCCCGCTCTAATCTGTAACTGTCACTCGATTGGACAAAATCTGTGGTAACCCACGATTCATCAATATTTATTGATATTTTGACTCGTTGATTCTCCTCAGACTGGCCTCAGCAAAAGAGTAAAGACAGAACCACCAGAGGGTGAAAAACGATAATCATTAAACACATAAAAACTAACGTACGGCTGATTCTGCTGTTAGCTAACGTCAGAATCTAAACGTTTTACTCTCCTCTAAGCGGAAACGCGTTTGCTTTGTGAGCTTCAACATGATAAACAGGTTTAGGATAATCAGAGCAGGTAAAACAGCCGTGCTGAGGCTCTATGCAAACAGAGTAACATGGCAACGGTTGCAACGTGAGGGCCATTCTCTGACTCTGATTGGCCGGTCAGTGAGCCAATCAGAAAGCCAACAGAGGCTCAAAAGAGCCGCCAGCAAAGTCTGTCTTTGGCTTTCCTCTTCAGTTTGTCCCCTCCTTATATCAGTGTTGGCCCGTTAATCATCTATGCAACCTGATCGAGCCTGTCCAGCTCTGGGGTGGCCACAAGCCAATCACAGGGCGGACATATAGAGGCAGATGTCCATTCTCACAAATAAGGGCGATACATATGCCGTCTTCACTCCTGAAGTTCAGCAGACTCAGTTCAGTTTGGGGTGAAGTGTCACCGTTTGGTTTCCTTCACTCTGCTCTTTCTCTGGAAGGCCAAAGTCTGTCAGAAGATCCATGACATGACACATGCCACCAGCTGTGGTCTTCACTCCTGCCACATGCCACTCACTGTGGTCTTCACTAATGCCACATACCACCAGTTGTGGTCTTCACTCCTGCCACATGCCACTTGCTGTGGTCTTCACTCCTGCCACATGCCACTAGCTGTGGTCTTCATTCCTGCCACATGCCACTCGCTGTGGTCTTCACTCCTGCCACATGCCACTTGCTGTGGTCTTCACTCCTGCCACACGCCACTAGCTGTGGTCTTCACTCCTGTCACATGCCACTCGCTGTGGTCTTCACTCCTGCCACATGCCACTAGCTGTGGTCTTCACTCCTGCCACATGCCACTAGCTGCCACAAGGTGACCTGGACATGCATCATTCAGCTGCAAACAGTTCTGATTCTGAGTCAAAGCTGTAGTTAGGCCGTCAGGTGTCTCTTGCTGATTGGCTGGAGCGACATGTGACCATATTCAACACAAACCATTAGCCATTAGTGTTAGAAGAGGCTGGCGGTGGTGCGGTAATGCTAAAGTTAGCTGCACTCTGCTTGATTTTGTGGGTTAACGATACGTTAGCTAGCCAGCTGCGGCACTGGCCCAGAGTGGACCCATAGCTCTTTGGTTAGCGGCCTGGTCTGGTCTTCCCGAACACCCACAGACTGGACTTTGGTCCTTTTGAAGGTGAACGGAGACTCCCGGTTCCCAGGTGGGTCAGGGTTTTGGTTCCTGGTTCCCAGCAGAGATCCCTCGGTGGCTCGGTCGTGCTCCTGTAACCGTGGTCGTTCGATGAAAGTCTTCGGCTCATGGGGACACGGACCAGAGGGAGGTTCAGCTCCCTGAAGGAGGTCCCTCCTGGGCTGATCAGACCTCCTCCTCTGGTAAATGAAGCTGCTGTCTGCTGAGCCTGTAGCAGAGCCTGTAGCCTGCAGTCGTCTGATGGGCCTCTGACAGGCTGAACACCAGGGAACAGGCGTTTGCAGCGTTGGCACTCTGAGCTGAGTGTGGCAGCAGCAGAACACGGTTCACATCATTGTTAGGCTGGATTTACAGCTGCCTGCGAGCCTTTGAGCTGCCACTACAATATTATCCTATTAGCATAAGCTGTATTCTGTTCTGGGCCCCTTTAGTTCAAACAGCACGATGTTTACAGGCAGTCCAATAATCCATTAACAGGACTAATGTGCTCCGGCTGCATGTGAATGGACGTGGTATAAATAGATTAATCAGGGCTACAAAGAGCACGCTGCTGCCATTCACAGCATGAATGTGCACTTTCAACATCATTATACGAGCTCTCCATATTCTGTCAGAAAGAACGTGCTTCAGAGCAAAAACAGGAGGAACTACAGGGGAAAGACAGCTTCTTATGAGCCTCAGGCTGATCAAAACAAGCTAAAAAAAAGAATTTAACCGCATCTCATCTCTCTGTTCAACTGTGAAAAACATAAACATACATATAAAAACATATCAAACAAGTGTTAACCCAGTTATTACCATATTAACCTACTTAACCCAGTTATTACCATATTTAATCTACTTAACCCAGTTATTACCATATTTAATCTACTTAACCCAGTTATTACCATATTTAATCTACTTAACCCAGTTATTACCATATTTAACCTATTTAACCCAGTTATTACCATATTTAGCCTACTTAACCCAGTTATTACCATATTTAACCTACTTAACCCAGTTATTACCATATTTAACCTATTTAACCCAGTTATTACCATATTTAACCTACTTAACCCAGTTATTACCATATTTAACCTATTTAACCCAGTTATTACCATATTTAATCTACTTAACCCAGTTATTACCATATTTAACCTACTTAACCCAGTTATTACCATATTTAACCTACTTAACCCAGTTATCATCATATTTAACCTACTTAACCCAGTTATCACCATATTTAACCTACTTAACCCAGTTATTACCATATTTAATCTACTTAACCCAGTTATTACCATATTTAATCTACTTAACCCAGTTATTACCATATTTAACCTACTTAACCCAGTTATTACCATATTTAGCCTACTTAACCCAGTTATTACCATATTTAACCTACTTAACCCAGTTATTACCATATTTAACCTATTTAACCCAGTTATTACCATATTTAACCTACTTAACCCAGTTATTACCATATTTAACCTATTTAACCCAGTTATTACCATATTTAACCTACTTAACCCAGTTATTACCATATTTAACCTATTTAACCCAGTTATTACCATATTTAACCTACTTAACCCAGTTATTACCATATTTAATCTACTTAACCCAGTTATTACCATATTTAACCTACTTAACCCAGTTATTACCATATTTAACCTACTTAACCCAGTTATTACCATATTTAACCTATTTAACCCAGTTATCATCATATTTAACATACTTAACCCAGTTATTACCATATTTAACCTATTTAACCCAGTTATCACCATATTTAACCTATTTAACCCAGTTATTACCATATTTAACCTACTTAACCCAGTTATTACCATATTTAACCTACTTAACCCAGTTATTACCATATTTAACCTATTTAACCCAGTTATTACCATATTTAATCTACTTAACCCAGTTATTACCATATTTAACCTACTTAACCCAGTTATTACCATATTTAACCTACTTAACCCAGTTATTACCATATTTAACCTACTTAACCCAGTTATCATCATATTTAACATACTTAACCCAGTTATTACCATATTTAACCTACTTAACCCAGTAATTAACATATAAACCTACCTAACCCAGTTATTACCATATTAACCTACTTAACCCAGTTATTACCATATTTAATCTACTTAACCCAGTTATTACCATATTTAGTCAACTTAATTCAGTTATTACCATATCTAACCAGCATTAAATCAGTTATTACCATATTTAGCCTACTTAATTCAGTTATTACCATATTTAACCTACTTAACCCAGTTATTACCATATTTAACCTACTTAACCCAGTTATTACCATATTTAACCTACTTAACCCAGTTATTACCATTTTTAACCTACTTAACCCAGTTATCATCATATTTAACATACTTAACCCAGTTATTACCATATTTAACCTACTTAACCCAGTTATTACCATATTTAACCTACTTAACCCAGTAATTAACACATAAACCTACTTAACCCAGTTATTACCATATTTAACATACTTAACCCAGTTATTACCATATTTAGTCAACTTAATTCAGTTATTACCATTTTTAATCTACTTAACCCAGTAATTACCATATAAACCTACCTAACCCAGGTATTACCATATTTAGCCTACTTAATTCAGTTATTACCATATCTAACCAGCATTAAATCAGTTATTACCATATTTAGCATACTTAATTCAGTTATTAACATATGAAGTCCGGGTAAATCCGGCTAATACCGTATCAAACCAGTGATAACGTTGTTCTAACCATGTTTAACCTTCTTAACTCAATTATGAACATTATAAACCAATGAAAAAACATGAAGTACCATATCAAACCGTCTCAAACTCGGGAGATGAAGAGACCTTATGTTGTATGATGGAGGTGACCCGCTGTCAGGCCCGCCTGCCTCCGCTGCCTCCTTCGAGGAGTCTTTTTAATAAAGTTTAACTCTCTTGAGGAGGAGCCCATGTTTCAGTGGATTAATGTCCCATCCTGACTGAGTGCTGCATGCACGACAATAACAGGTGATCATCACAGTAATGACCTTCAACCTGGAGGTCAAACACCTACGGGTGCCTGGAGGACTCACTTGATGTAGGTGTTGGCGTTCCCCTCGGGGAAGATGTACGGGTGCTTCTTCCTGAAGACGTGACCCACTCTGCTGCAGGGCAGGATCTCCAGGCTGCCGCCACACTGCCACACCCGGAACGAGATCTCTGCACAGAGGGCAGAGGGCAGGGGTCAGGTGTCAGGTTAACCTTTACTGTTAGCTCGGTGGGCGAAGGTCCACCATCAGGAGGAGATCCAGAGCCTCCTGCTGCCTCTGAGTGGCTGCCCTGTTATTGATGAACTCATCCGGTCTGATCACCACAAGCTTCTCTGCTCTGAGCTTCACCGAGATGAAGGAGACAAGGAGACAAGGAGTCAAGGAGACAAGGAGACAAGGAGACAAGGAGAGCAGAGAGACAAGGAGACAAGGAGTCAAGGAGACAAGGAGTCAAGGAGTCAAGGAGACAAGGAGAGCAGAGAGACAAGGAGACAAGGAGTCAAGGAGACAAGGAGAGCAGAGAGGAAGATAGAAGGAAAGGAAGAGAGAGAAGGAGACAAGGAGAGAAGGAGAGGAAGAGAGAGTATGAGAGAAGGAGACAAGGAGACAAGGAGACAAGGAGAGGAAGAGCGAGCACAGGCTTGATGAAGATGAAACATGGAGAACAAAAAGAGAGATGAGGAGACGAGGGGAGAGGCTCACTGATCTGAGGAACAGCCATCAGCCAGCCCGCTACTGAGCATGCTCAGTCTGAGCTCACACTGCTACTGAGCATGCTCAGTCTGAGCTCACAGCGTAACTGAGAATGGATGTCAGATCCTTCAGACGGTCGTCATGCTGCTGGGGGTAAACCCTGGCCGGAGTTATTTTAATAATAATAATAATAATAATAATAATAATAATAATAATAATAATGATAATGATAATAATAATAATAATAATAATAAGAATAATAATAATAAACTTTATTTGTAAAGTATTTTAGAATCATTTGTTCACAAAGAGCTTTGACAGCAGGCAGGAACATAAGACAATAAAACAGCAGCTCAGACACAAAAGGAAAAAAATGAAAAGGGTTACAAAAAAACATTTGAGACACACAAATGGAAAAAAGACATTGAGAGAGGTAACAACATATAAAGACCTTAAACTTCAAACAGAAGACACAACAATCCAGGCCCTGACCCCATGACCCCATGACCCCATGGGGTCACTGACCCTGAGTGCAAACAGACATGCACGAGTCCAGGCCAGAGGAACCAGACAACACAGCTACGCTGCTACAGAAACCAGGAGGACCAGAGCAAAGCTAAAAACAAAACAATATAAAAGACAGTAATAAAACAGAAAGTAATAAAAGAGACATAACAATAACATAATGAGCTTAAAAGTTTTCTATAAAAAGATTTAAAGTATGAAGCAAAGATGAAACAGTCTGAAATAAAAGTCCAATAAGAAGTCAAAAAAGACAAAGAGGCAAAAATGATCAGAGCAACACCAACAAATAAAACGATAAAAAGACTAAAACACAAATAAAAGGAGAAAGAGACTGAAGCACTGAGAAAGAAAGGACTTAAAGACGACATCACATATAAGCAGTTCTGTAAAAGTTAGTTTTTAAAAGAGATTTAAAAGAATCGACAGACTGCAGCCTTTCTAATACGGGAGGTCGATCCAGAGTGGAGGAGCTGTGTCACCTTTAGCTTAGACCAGGACATATATGGGATGAAAAGCTCTGGAATGTAGCTGTGGGCCCATCGGTGCTTTAAAAGTCAATAAAATCTTAAAATCGTTCTAAAACTGAAGGAGAAAGAGGAGGGACAATAAAGCTGCAGTGATGTCGTCTGTTAAACCAGCTCAAGCCGAGCTGCAGCAGACTGGAGCCAAGCAACAGAGTCGAGCAAGTCAAGGCATGGATCAGGCTTCCTGCTTTACTTCCTGTGCTGTCTGGGGTCACAGAGGTCACTGCAGAGGTCACAGAGTCACACAGGGTAAGGCTCTCACTCACCAAAGTTCTCACCGCCCCAGATGTCCATGGCTGTGTCGTACTTCCCCAGGTGGTTGAACCAGGACCTGTCAATCACGAAGAGCCCGCCTGCAATGATGGGGGTCCTGCAGGCAGAAAAGGTGGTTAAATACCTGTTCTAAGCCATGATGATGTTTCTGCTCTAAGCCATGATGTTTCTGCTCTAAGCCATAATGTTTCTGCTCTAAGCCATGATGATGTTTCTGCTCTAAGCCATGATGTTTCTGCTCTAAGCCATAATGTTTCTTCTCTAAGCCATGATGATGTCTCTGCTCTAAGCCATGATGTTTCTGCTCTAAGCCATAATGTTTCTGCTCTAAGCCATGATGATGTCTCTGCTCTAAGCCATGATGTTTCTGCTCTAAGCCATGATGTTTCTGTTATAAGCCATGATGATGTCTCTGCTCTAAGCCATGATGATGTTTCTGCTCTAAGCCATGATGTTTCCGCTTTAAGCCATGATGTTTCTGCTCTAAGCCATGATGATGTTTCTGCTGTAAGCCATGATGTTTCTGCTCTAAGCCATGATGATGTTTCTGCTCTAAGCCATGTTTCTGCTCTAAGCCATTATGTCTCTGCTTAAAGCCATGATGTTTCTGCTTTAAGCCATGATGTTTCTGCTCTAAGCCATGATGTTTCTGCTATAAGTTACGACAGTTCTATAAGCCATGACATTTCTGTTCTAAGCCATGATGATGTTTCTGCTCTAAGCCATGTTTCTGCTCTAAGCCATGATGTTTCTGCTTTAAGCCATGATGTTTCTGCTCTAAGCCATGATGTTTCTGCTATAAGTTATGACAGTTCTATAAGCCATGACATTTCTGTTCTAAGCCATGATGATGTTTCTGCTCTAAGCCATGATGTTTCTGCTCTAAGCCATGATGTTTCTGCTCTAAGCCATGTTTCCGCTTTAAGCCATGATGTTTCTGCTCTAAGCCATGATGATGTTTCTGCTCTAAGCCATGATGTTTCTGCTCTAAGCCATGTTTCCGCTTTAAGCCATGATGTTTCTGCTCTAAGCCATGATGATGTTTCTGCTATAAGTTATGACAGTTCTATAAGCCATGACATTTCTGTTCTAAGCCATGATGATGTTTCTGCTCTAAGCCATGATGTTTCTGCTCTAAGCCATGATGTTTCTGCTCTAAGCCATGTTTCCGCTTTAAGCCATGATGTTTCTGCTCTAAGCCATGATGATGTTTCTGCTCTAAGCCATGATGTTTCTGCTCTAAGCCATGTTTCCGCTTTAAGCCATGATGTTTCTGCTCTAAGCCATGATGATGTTTCTGCTCAAAGCAATGATGTTTCTGCTCTAAGCCATGTTTCCGCTTTAAGCCATGATGTTTCTGCTCTAAGCCATGATGATGTTTCTGCTCTAAGCCATGATGTTTCTGCTCTAAGCCATGATGATGTTTCTGCTCTAAGCCATGATGTTTCTGCTCTAAGCCATGATGATGTTTCTGCTCTAAGCCATGTTTCTGCTCTAAGCCATGATGATGTTTCTGCTCAAAGCCATGATGTTTCTGCTCTAAGCCATGTTTCTGCTTTAAGCCATGATGTTTCTGTTCTAAGCCATGATGTTTCTGCTCTAAGCCATGATGATGTTTCTGCTCTAAGCCATGATGTTTCTGCTCTAAGCCATGATGATGTTTCTGCTCTAAGCCATGATGTTTCTGCTATAAGCTATGACAGTTCTATAAGCCATGACATTTCTGTTCTAAGCCATGATGATGTTTCTGCTCTAAGCCATGATGATGTCTCTTCTCTTAGCCATGATGTCTCTGCTCTAAGCCAAGATGTTTCTGCTATAAGCTATGACAGTTCTATAAGCCATGACATTTCTGTTCTAAGCCATGATGTTTCTGCTCTAAGCCATAATGTCTCTGCTCTAAGCCATGATGTTTCTGCTCAAAGCCATGGTGTTTCTGCTCTAAGCCATGTTTCCGCTTTAAGCCATGATGTTTCTGCTCTAAGCCATGATGATGTTTCTGATCTAAGCCATGATGTTTCTGCTCTAAGCCATGATGATGTTTCTGCTCTAAGCCATGTTTCTGCTCTAAGCCATGATGTCTCTGCTCTAAGCCATGATGTTTCTGTTCTAAGCCATGATGTTTCTTCTCTAAGCCATGATGTTTCTGCTCTAAGCCATGATGATGTTTCTGCTCTATGCCATGATGATGTTTCGCTCTTAGCCATGATGATGTTTCTGCTCTAAGCCATGTTTCTGCTCTAAGCCATGATGTTTCTACTCTAAGCCATGATGTTTCTGCTCTAAGACATGATGTTTCTACTCTAAGCCATGATGTTTCTGCTCTAAGCCATGATGTTTCTGCTCTTAGCTATGATGTTTCTTCTCTTAGCCATGATGTTTCTGCTCTAAGCTATGATGTTTCTGCTCTAAGCCATGATGTTTCTGATCTAAGCCATGATGTTTCTGCTCTAAGCCATGATGATGTTTCTGTTCTAAGCCATGATGATGTTTCTGCTCTAAGCCATGATTTTTCTGCCCTAAGCCATGATGTTTCTGCTCTAAGCCATGATGTTTCTGCTCTAAGCCATGATGTTTCTGCTCTAAGCCATGTTTCAGCTTTAAGCCATGATGTTTCTGCTCTAAGCCATGATGATGTTTCTGCTCTAAGCCATGATGTTTCTGCTCTAAGCCATGATGATGTTTCTGCTCTAAGCCATGTTTCTGCTCTAAGCCATGATGTCTCTGCTCTAAGCCATGATGTTTCTGCGCCAAGCCATGATGTTTCTGCTCTAAGCCATGATGTTTCTGTTCTAAGCCATGATGTTTCTTCTCTAAGCAATGATGATGTTTCTGCTCTAAGCCATGATGATGTTTCTGCTCTAAGCCATGATGATGTCTCTGCTCTAAGCCATGTTTCTGCTCTAAGCCATGATGTTTCTGCTCTAAGCCATGATGATGTTTCTGCTCTAAGCCATGATTTTTCTGCCCTAAGACATGATGTTTCTGCGCCAAGCCATGATGTTTCTGCTATAAGCCATGATGTTTCTGCTCTAAGCCAATATGTGTCTGCTCTAAGCCATGATGTTTCTGCTCTAAGCCATGATGATGTCTCTGCTCTAAGCCATGATGTTTCTGCTCTAAGCCATGATGATGTTTCTGCTCTAAGCCATGATGATGTCTCTGCTCTAAGCCATGTTTCTGCTCTAAGCCATGATGTTTCTTCTCTTAGCCATGATGATGTCTCTGCTCTAAGCTATGATGTTTCTGCTCGAAGCCATGATGTTTCTGCTCTAAGCCATGATGATGTTTCTGCTCTAAGCCATGATTTTTCTGCCCTAAGACATGATGTTTCTGCTCTAAGCCATGATGTTTCTGCTCTAAGCCATGATGATGTCTCTGCTCTAAGCCATGATGTTTCTGCTCTAAGCCATGATGATGTTTCTGCTCTAAGATCTTAACGGACTCTTTTAATCTCTCTTGTGTGAAAATCCAGATCCAGAAACTGAGATTAAACATGTGAAGCTTTAAAGCTGCAGTGTTTGGAAAACGGCATTTTAGCCCCATCTAGTGTTCAGATGTTGGAATGAGCCCGTCTGTTTCTAAAACATCACATCACTAAGAGATGAAAAGACCAAACAGGATCGTGAACAGGGCATCAACAGCTACCAGGTTATCACATCTGTAACTATTATTTTAATAGATTATAGGTCAGTTAAGATGATGATTATAGGTTTGAAAACTTTTGGAGACTAATTCAAAAATCTTTTTGTCCCTAAAACCCTCCCGTACACAACTTAAAAATTAAAGTAAAGTTTTATGAGGATGATCGTTCACCTATTTTGACACTTTACATACGAATAAACTTTATCTCCTATATTCACTGTTTCTGCTGCCAACTTCAACACACTTCACCTTTAAAGAGT
Organism: Scarus forsteni; assembly: GCA_036419115.1. Lineage (NCBI taxonomy): Eukaryota > Metazoa > Chordata > Actinopteri > Labriformes > Labridae > Scarus > Scarus forsteni. The sequence goes on from JAZDUH010000283.1 coordinate 4,896,575, forward strand.
TTTTCAGCATCAGCACACAGACCCGGTCTGACCTCTGCAGACCAGGACCACAGACTGGACCACAGACCTGGTCTAGGACATCAGTCTCAGGTTTAGACCTTAGACCAGGACCACAGACTGGACCACAGACCAGGTCTAGGACATCAGTCTCAGGTTTAGACCTTAGACCTGGACCACAGACCAGGTCTAGGACATCAGTCTCAGGTTTAGACCTTAGACCAGGACCACAGACTGGACCACAGACCAGGTCTAGGACATCAGTCTCAGGTTTAGACCTTAGACCCTCTTTCAGCTGCAGTCCCAGTTTCAGACTTTAAGGACCACGTTAGCCTCCGTTTGTCAGCGTTTAGCTCTAAAATAAACCCTGGTCCCAGTCGGACTCTCGCCGTCGGCTCAGCACTAAATCTGCTGCCACCAAACGGACTTCAGAGCCGGAGCCGAGCCAGGTCATTATTTATAACTGAGGGCGTGCACGTGAGTGTGCACGCTGTCTGCCTGTTTGCTGGCTCGCCGCTTCTGCCCGGTGATTTGTTGGCATCGATGATTTGATTCTGAGTAAACTTTAATCTGCTGCTGAAATGAAACAATAAAGCGGCTGATTTACTGCTCTCTGATTGGCCGAGGATGGACCAGCCTCAGTTTAACGCGGTGACCAAATAAAGCACAACACCGGGGTCACAAAGTCACAGAGACTGACGCATTAAAGAGTCAGTGAGCGCCTCAGACACCTCAGCTCTGCTCCTCAGGTCAGAGGTCAGCAGAGGCCTTACCTGATTGGCTGGGTGGGGTCGGCCCGTCGAGCTCTCTCTTCAGGTGAAAGCTGCTCCCATTTAAAATGGAGACTCCAGTCAAAGCCTGGACACAGAAACACTGCACATGAGCCACCGTCTAAAACCAGGAAATGTTTGGACTGTGGAGCATTTACTGATGGGACAAGATTTTAGCCCTTAAAAGATAAAACAGCCCCAAGATACAATCAAAATATTTTTATTTATTATTGATAGATGCTTCATTTCAGACTCTAGTCCCATATTATCTTTTAAATACACAAAACAAAAAACATGAAAAACTGATGGACCGAATTATCCTGAAATAAAAACACATGCTGTCTTTTCAGATGTGATTAACTGTTTATTACCACCACTGCTCCTGGATAACCAAATTTCAACAAAGGGATCAATCAGGTATTTATTTATTACCAAATATACCAAATCAAAAAGAATTATTAATGCCTATAATCTCTGGATGACTCTGGTGTGTTCACATGGTTCATATTCATTAAAGGCAGGTTGGTAATCAGATTACATACACTAATCTGATTACCTTCACAGCAGACTGCTGCAGCTGGTCTTCCATCCATCAGTTTGGAGCATTACAGTCCCATTCAGGCAGAGTTCAGTTTATTATTATTATTATTATTATTATTATATCACCACACAGGAGGTTTAAGGGAAAACACTAATGCAGGAGGACGGTGGGAAGGAGGGTAAATTATGGAAAACAGTCTTTTCCCGACATAAACTGGAGAATTTACAGCCCTGTGGAGAATGGCAGAGGAGCTAGCTAAACCCTGATGACTGCTCCTGCTAACAGAGCAGCAACAGAAAGACAGAGGCAGAAAAAAAAAAAAAAAACAGAACCTGGACAAAGCCTGGGCGAAGACCAGAGTCCACATCGGGCTGGAGCACTCACTAACATGCCATGTGTGTTTTTTTATCTTTACTTGGATGTTTGTTTTTAAACTTTACTTGGATGTTTGTTTTTAAACTTTACTTGGATGTTTGTTTTTAAACTTTACTTGGATGTTTGTTTTTAAACTTTACTTAATATTTGTTAACTTTACTTTGATGTTTCTTAACTATGTTTGTTTGTAAACTTTACTTTGATGTTAACTTTACTTTGATGTTTGTTTACTGACTTTACTTTGATGTTTGTTTTTTAACTTTACTTTGATGTTTAACTTTACTTTGATGTTTGTTTTTTAACTTTACTTTGATGTTTAACTTTACTTTGATGTTTGTTTTTTAACTTTACTTTGATGTTAACTTTACTTTGATGTTTGTTTACTGACTTTACTTTGATGTTTGTTTTTAACTTCACTTTGATGTTTGTTTTTTAACTTTACTTTGATGTTTGTTTTTAAACTTTGCTTTGATGATTGTTTATCTTTACATTGTTTAACTTTGATGTTTGTTTGACTTTACTTTGATGATTGTTTTTGAACTTTACTTTGATGTTTGTAAACTCTGCTTTGATGTTTGTTTGTTAACTTTACTTTGATGTTTGTTAACTTTACTTTGATGTTATTTTGTAAACATTACATTGATGTTTGTTTGTAAACTCTGCTTTGATGTTTGTTTGTTAACTTTACTTTGATGTTATTTTGTAAACATTACTTTGATGTTTGTTTGTAAACTCTGCTGTGATGTTTCTTTGTTAACTTTACTTTGATGGGTTTTTTTAACTATATTTTGATGTTTGTTTTTTTAACTATATTTTGATGTTTGTTTTTGAACTTTACTTTGATGTTTGTTTCTTATCTTTACTTTGATGTTTGTTAACTTTACTTTGATGTTTGTTTAACTTTACTTTGATGATGTTTCGTGTTTTCTTATCGCTGACTGAGACATGACTTGGTGTAGTGTGAAGATAAACGTCGTGTTGAGGGTTTGCTGTTGAATGAATTCGCCAACCAGCAGCGTTCGTTCATGTGAGTGGGAGGAGCTCCAGGGAGAGGGGGGAGGGGCTAGTCCTGAGGAGATGCTACATTCAAATTCATGCTAGTTTTCTGAGATTACAAACCCGGTCCTTAAATTTTCTCCCTCACACCTCAAGCCTTCAACCTGAAAACACTGATGGGCCTTAAAACTGAAAACACTGACGGGCCTTAAACCTGAAAACACTGACGGACCTTAAATCTGAAAACACTAACGGGTCTTACACCCTGAAAACACTGACGGGCCTTAAAGCTGAAAACACTGACGGGCCTTAAACCCTGAAAACACTGACGGGCCTTAAACCCAGAAAACACTGACGGGCCTTAAATCTGAAAACACTGACGGGCCTTAAACCTGAAAACACTGACGGGCCTTAAACCCTGAAAACACTGACGGGCCTTAAACCTGAAAACCCTGATGGGCCGTAAACCCTGAAAACACTGACGAACCTTAAACCTGAAAATACTGATGGGTCTTAAACCCTGAAAACACTGACGGGGCTTAAACCTGAAAACCCTGATGGGCCGTAAACCCTGAAAACACTGACGGACCTTAAACCTGAAAATACTGATGGGTCTTAAACCCTGAAAACACTGACGGGCCTTAAACCCTGAAAACACTGACGGGCCTTAAACCTGAAAACACTGATGGGCCTTAAACCCTGAAAACACTGACGGGCCTTCATCCTGGAAACACTGACGGGCCTTAAACCTGAAAACACTAACGGGCCTTAATCCTGGAAACACTGATGGGCCTTAAACCTGGAAACACTGACGGGCCTTAAACCTGAAAACACTGATGGGCCTGAAACCTGAAAACACTGACGGGCCTTAAACCTGAAAACGCTCACACATGCTGTTTGGTCTGATAAATGATTTTTTACGGTTTCACGAAGAAAAACTTGTCGATAATTAAAACAATTTTTTTTCAAGACTTTGCCATGGACCCCACGACGTCTCTGTGTAGGTGTGTGTAGTTGTTGTGTATATGTGTGCTTTTGTGTGTCTTTTAATGTTGTGTGTGTGTATAGTGTTGTGTGTTAATGTGTGTGTATAGTGTTTTGTGTTAGTGTTTTGTGTTAGTGTGTTAGTGTGTTACTGTGCGTGTCTGTGTGTATAGTGTGTGTGTGTGTGTGTGTGTATAGTGTGTGTGTGTGTGTTAGTGTTTTGTGTTAGTGTGTTAGTGTGTTACTGTGCGTGTCTGTGTGTATAGTGTGTGTGTGTGTGTGTGTATAGTGTGTGTGTTAGTGTTTTGTGTTAGTGTGTTAGTGTTTTGTGTTAGTGTGTTAGTGTTTTGTGTTAGTGTGTTGGTGCTTTAGTGCGTGTGTATAGCGTTGTGTGTATAGTGATTGTGTGTTAGTGTGTGTGTGTTAGTGCGTGTGTATAGCGTTGTGTGTATAGTGATTGTGTGTTAGTGTGTGTGTGGACAGGCCCATTATCAGCATTGATTGGCGCGGCTGTTAGCAGCAGCAGCACAGCGCTGCAGACGGGCTAATGGAGAGAGCGATGGCGTTCGAATCGGCGATGGTCTTCAGAGACAGCGAGACGTGACGGAGACAGAACACG
>JAZDUH010000284.1:0-70000 GCA_036419115.1 Scarus forsteni
GATGGGAATAGGTTACTATTCACTTGCAAGGCAAATGAAGCAAAGAGTTGAACATGTGAATCGAAACAATGTAAGTGAAAAAGTGCGGAGACCAAGATCATCGACAGAAACTACTGATGATGATGGCGCAACCATCAAAATGGGACGGTCCAAAGTAGACAGCTACGGATGCATTAACTGGCAGCCCAAAGTTCTCCCAGAAGGAGAGAATGCTGAATCTTTAGAAAATACAAGAAAATACATGGCAGCCCTATTCAAGTCTCTCGGCCCCACCGCTGTGGACAGGCCAGATGTTGATGAGTCTATGAGGCTGACATACATGTATCAGCGTCACATGCTGAACTCCTGCCCTCCTCCCAGTATTGATGTGATTGAAGAGCACTGGCCCTTCCTTTTTACCAAAAGGGGGCTTAGCAACCATTTCAAAATTCTCACAGGCATTGATGTCTGTGATCGAGCAGCAGGCGCCCTTCAATCCAAGGGGAAGAGGATCATAAACTTCTTCCAAAGACAGAATCCGAACAGAGACATCCAGCGTCTTCTTCAAGAGCTTGCTGAAAGCAACACCATGCTGCAGAGCCGGACCGGCATAGCAGCAGTACTTCTTCTGATGAAGCGCTTTCGGGAGCAAGAGGACTCCATCTTTCTCTTGGCAGATGTAAGTAGGCGGCACATATAGTCTAGTGAATTGCATGATGGGCTTGGGCATTTATATCGCAGGCTACTGGTCTCAGATTTATGGAGCCTACTGTATTGTTGTATTTTTTTTTTAAATTGGAATCCCTGTCTTTTTGTGGTTTTTACAGACGAATGCAACAAAGCTATCCATTGAGACAGACATGATCCTGCCTGCCACACCAAGACTCATAATGCTGGGTAAGAGAAGACGTACTTATGGTCTGGAGAAATAATCAGTATCACTTTTGAAATATGCCCTTTCAAGATGTGCAATATGTATTTGTTGTCTTACAGGGAACACAGTCCTTGATGCAACAAAGTGGATGGTGAGCATGGAGGGAAAGGTGGCCTTTGTTTTGGAGGAGCACCTGGGCTTTGCAGATGCCTTGTCTATCTTCTTTGGATGTTTCTATGTTTTTAACATAGAGTACCAGGAGCCTGCCTGTGCAACATTGGAACTTATACAACGGTAAAGTACTTGTCTGCTGTAGATTCAAGTTGATCTTTTTCATCTTCTCTGCACTATATCAATGCATGTAGATGTATATTAATATGCCCCCTCCCATCCATCCTTCTGTCTAGATTCTTCATGAGGATCAATCCAGAGGAAGGTACAAAATGCACAGCCAAAACTGGACTGAGTCGGAAGACGGGAGCAGTGGTAAAGAGGAAGGCAGAGGCTATCAACAGCAACGTGGTGTCCTTCCTAAGGGAACTGACAGAGTTTGAATGGAGGAGCTTGGACTAGTAGGTGAGTTATGTCATTGTTACCTGCCACCAGACGGCTGTCCCTAATGCCAAATATTACTACGTCAAGTTCCTGTTCAAACTGTTTTAGAGGGCAGTTGATGCAATAGTGTGTGTGTGTGTGTGTTACAGAGTGAGAGGCACCATGCGGACTGCTATCAACTGCTGTCCCTAGGTATTGTGGGGGGGTGGGGGGTGGTGGTGGTGGAATGGACGACACTGGAGAGTAATGAATGATATGACCAGGGTTCCCACTCGTCCTGGAAAACCTGGAAAATGATTGCGCAATATTCCAGTAATGGAAAACAAATGGAAAATGAGCAAAAAAGTGGAATGTCCTGGAAAAGCTTGAATTGTCCTGGAAAATTATTTGTCTTCCTTTTAGCTTGAAACATAGGAAATGAAGTAAAAATGTACTTGGTAACTAATGTCCACATAGCCAGAAACTGTGAGTAGGTAAAATAATTCAAGTTAAGGCATAAATTATAAAAACTCAAAACAATGGGGACAAGAAGAAATCAAAAAATGGCAAAATAAAATTTAGGCTAAATTAACAAAATCTATTCATAAAAAAGCAGAGTAAATAAATATTTAAAAACATGTATACGTATTGTGCTGGAGAGTTAAAAACTAAGAAATTCTAAGATCAATATGATCAATAGCTAGAGATGTTGTTCATCAACCTCTAATCTTGTTTTTTGAAGGCTAACTAGAATTGAAATCTGCCCACAGCAACAATGTGACTTCAGTTGGTTATATGACACTGGAGAAAGTCCTGGAAAATGCCCTGGAAACGTCCTGGGAAATGATTTCTAGAAAAGAATGGGAACCCTGATGACGTATAACAGAATAATTAAAGCTGAAAAGCAATTAAATGACAGCAAAAAATGTGAGTAAAATTCTATACCATCAGTATTTGAGTGATTCAGTTACTGTCCAGCAGAGTAAGACATTCATAGAAGGTACTCTGTCCAGCATAGGCAATTCATAGATTGTTTGCACTCTGTCCAGCAGAGTGTGAGTTAAAGTTCCAAGTTTAAATTTTTTTTATTATTAATCTTTATTCAAACAGTCATGACTGATGTCGTTATTATAGACTTTTCATGAATTCACATGTATTTTCATGCAGAAATAAATCCCATATAAATGAGTATGCCATTGATGTTCTGGTTCAAAGTAGTGGCAGCCTTTGTTTATCAAATTCAAGTGTTCAGTTTGACCTTTAACACTTTGTCCGACACGGCCTGTAATGTCCAGAGCCTCAATTTGCTAAATGCTAAATTTTTCTGCACTTCATAGCTATAGATGTTGACAACTACACAATTTGACTATCTGAATGTTATGTACTGTATTTCCGTGTGTTTATATTCATCTATGGATTTAAAAGTTGATGAGTTTTAGCGGGCACTCTGTCCAGCAGAGGCAGTTCATTGATTGTAGGCACGTTAATGTTTGATATTGCCTTTTCATGTTGACAGTTTTAAAAATTTTCAATTTCATGTGAATTGAATGTTATTTTAATAAAAAAAGGTTGAAATATCTGAATAATTGCCCATTTTCATTTTATTTCCCAGTACATTTTTTAAAAAAAATAAAAAATTTGGGTTACAGTAGTGTACTGTAAAATTTGGATAAATACAGTAAACAACTGCACTCACACAATTACAGTAACAGGAAAAGTACTGTAAAAGGGGAATACAGTAACACTTAAGTTACTGTAAAAGGGACTACAGTATCAGTACTGTGAATGTAGAATTACAGTATCTTACTGGTCACAGTGTTGCCAGTAGTATACTGTAAAAAAACCCATGCAAAGGCTAACAGTGTAGCTTCTCTTATTTTCACCTGGTCTTATATTGAAAGCAGATATGAAAACGTTTTCCTCCTTTTAATGGTTCAATTTTTACATTTCACCCTTTTTCTTTAATTATTATTTTCATCTACTTGTTTATAGTTATTTATTCTTACTTTTTCAGTAGAGGTGGTGAGTGTTTATTTTATCCCGTGAGGGCACATAGATCTTCTTCTGTGATGTGGGGCCATCTCTTCCTCCCTCTCCGTCCCGTCGCTGTGTTCCAGCTGTTCTGCGTCATCACTCTCTGCAGCCTCTCCGTCCTGTCTTCGTCCACATTAATCCCCATGTCCTTAAGCATAGGTGCTGCTTCCATCAGTGTGGCAAATGTCTTCGTCCCCGAGTCCAAAAACACTTTTAGCTGAGCTGGGTATGGGAATTGTGCCTTCATGTTTTTCTCCTTCAGCTTTTTAATGACATCTCTCACCTGTTTCCTTTTCTTTTGAACCTCCATCGTGTAGTCCTGGTTAAAGTAGATGATTTGTCCCTCGTATGTGATCTTCTGTTTCCAGGCTTGTTGTAGCACATATTCCTTAACTTTATAATCCAAAAAGCGCACGATAATGGCTCTCGGCGGGGCCGTGCTGTCTTTGGGTTTAGCCACCAGAGACCTGTGCGCCCTTTCGATGCGTACTTCCATGTCAGCTGCGATTTGGATTTTTGACTTAATAAGTCCCGTGATGAAGTCTATGGTATCATTCTTCTCTGCGCCCTCTCGAATGCCATGAATCCGTATATTATTGCGCCTCTTTCTTGACTCCAAGTCCTCGCACTTAACTGACAGTTTGGCCGTTTGCTGGAGCAAGAAGGCGGCGGATCGCTCCAGCCGTGTCACCCTGTCCTCCGTGTTGCCGATTCTTTCCTCCATGTGCCCAGTTCTTTGCTCCAGGGATGCAGTTCTTTCCATCAGCTCTTTCATGTTTGTTTCGAGTCTAGCCATTGCTCTCTTGTTGTCACTTGATGCTTCTGAATGTTCCTGCCTTAATTTTCGAAGCTCCATTAATATGATGGAGTCATGTTCTCTGCTAGCTGAGTCTAGCCTCTGGGTTCCCGGGCTCATTCCCTCCACTGACTCGGTAGAGCTTGCCTTTGCACTGTCCCTTCTCCAAGCTTCCCTATCTTCACCATATTTTCCATAGACTTTGTTTATCAACTTATTTTTCAAAATTATGTACTTTCTGCCGTTTATGTTTGAGTTAATAGCTAGTTTTAATTGGTTTTCTTCAGAGCTAGTTTTCCTGTTACCTCCTACAACATGGCGCCACCGGAAGCCCCACCTTTCCATCTCCTAAGTTTAGGAGAATCCAGATCAAAATCTAAGGAGGTTTTCAGGGTAGTTCTCTCTCTCATTTCATTACCTCTGTGCCGGTGAGTTAATGCCACAGCACAAGCAGACAAAGGCTTGTTTCTAAGAAGGAAACAAAAAATCCTTTGAATCTCAAAGTAAAATCACCATAACTAACTCATCACACTCCTGTCAAATATATCACTCCGTTCCACTTAAGATCATTTAGTAGTTATACTGTTTGCCTTTTCCCCTCTTTTTTGTCTTTCTGCCCATCGTTCCTTTTTTTTTTGCCTTTTCTCCTTTTTCTCTAACCCTTTTTTTGTTTCTGCTTATTTGCTTTGTTTTGTTTTGTTAGTGCAAGTTTGGTCTTTTTAATATTCATTATATGTATAGAATTTTGTAAACCAACACTATAACTTGCTATGCACATATTTCTATGTTCACATATATTTGAACATATTTCAGGAGGAAGTCGCTTTTCCTCCTCTCAAACTCGTTTGATGACAGATTTTTACCAAATCATTTTACAATCTTTGATACTCAAAGCATTTCATATTTCCTACCTGCTTTTGCTAGCCCTGGGCTAACGGGCCCTGGGCTATGTTGAGCCCTGCTTCTGAAAGTGGGACACAAGCTAACAGGACGAGCTTATCAAATATCAAAAAGTACAAAAGACAACCCTTTTCAATGTGGCATCAATTTTAATTAATTGATTTTTGTGATGAACCACAATGATGACCAGTACCTAAGAACCGATGCACTCAGACTCCGTTATGCAACTGCCACACAGCTGATGGCCCTTTTACAACAGTGAGGGGTGCGAGGATCTCCAGACAAACCATTCACAATCAACTCTATCACTTTGGCCTGAATGCCAGACAACCGTTGCAGGTGACTCCGCTGACACCAAGACACCGCCGTGACCATTTGCAGTGGCACAGACCATGTGACCTGGACAGTGCAGCAGTGGTTTACTGTCTGTTCACTGAAGAGTGTCGGGTCACCTTGGGCATAAATTATTGGTCATCAGTGTTACTGGAGAAGGCAAGACGAATGATGCACTGAGGTCAGCATGGTCACCAGGGTTCACTTTGGTGGAGGAGGTGCAACAATCTGTGCAGGCATCACCAGTCAGGGCAAAACAGATCTGATGATTGTAGACGGCTCAGTCACTGCATGTTCCTACCTCAGAGACATCAGAGAACCCAAAATCATCTCCCAGCTCCACCAGCACACCCCAAACTTTCTGTCCATGGATGCTAATGCTCCACCACATCGTGCCAGAATTGTCACAGCTCGACTTCAGGAAGTCGGAGTGCCTCATATAGTTTGGCCGGCAGTGTCTCCTGACCTGAACCTTATAAAAAAAAGTATTGGACCAGCTGAAGCAGAGACTGGATGATCAGACCCACCCCATGTGACCTGGCAGAACTGTGTGTAGCACTTGTGAAGGAGTTGAACTCATTGCCTCAGAACAACATCGTGTGGTTAGTCAGGAACATGAGATGTTGCTGTCAAGCTGTCATTGCAGCAAATGGTGGAAACATCCAATACTGAGTTTGTCAATTTTGGTTATTTGGGGCTATCTTTTTTATTGTCTTAATTGTTGCGGTAAAATATTAAACTAATGAAAATTGAGTTTCTTTTCATTCATTAGTAGTAAAACTAAAGGGAACTATTACGTATTTCATCAAAATTCAGACCATATAGAAAAAGCACTCTTGTAAATAACAATATTCCTAACTTATTGTGAGTAGCGTTTATACGTATTTAACACCCCACCCCCCTTCAACATGCTCAGACAGGCCGGTGGGCTGTTTGATGCCCTACGTAAAGGAAGATCACCAAAAATGTTATTGATTTGCAAGATACTTTAATTTTCTAAAAACAAATTAAAAAAAACATGTGTCAGAGAAAAACAAACCAGGACCTACATGACTGAAATCATATTTAGATGAATTTTCAATGACAGCTTTTTAAAAGACTTATCATTTCTACTTTACAAATTATACAATACACTGTTAATTTTTTCTGAGTCACCTGTTTGGAAATTTGTAAATGATGTTATTAAAATACGTTTTTGTACCTGTCACTATTCAGGTCAGAGTATAAATACAAAGTGCATTAAAAAAAATTTTAATGCTAAAATACAATCAGTAATATATGTATATTTATCTACTGCAGTTAACAACATTTTTATTGCAATTCAGTAGAGTATAAGAAATTATCAGTCATTATATATATATATATATATATCAGTGGCGGCTGCTGGTCAGTCAGGGAGGGGAAGCTCATTTTTTTTCTGGCCTACATCATAAATTTATTTATTTATGTAAATGATCTGTGACCCTGTTGTACCAACTAGGTGTCTTTTCCAGGGATTTTATTCCCCAAAACCCACTTTTGACCAGACAACACATCCCTGAGATGGTTTCATCAAGAGGCATGTCCAACAGTATTTTATTTGTGACAGCACTTCCAGTGAGCCAGCCCAGCTTGTTATACCAGGAATGCTGAAAAGACCTGATACTTTTCCCCACCTTTTTGAACTAAATCAATCTAAAGAGTTGATCTGCCCTGCTGTTTAACTCTAATTTTCTCTTCGTAAGGAAGACTATCAAATTGCCTCGCAAAAATCTGGTTGACAACATTCATACTATCTGCTATGATGTGCAGCATGCTAGCAGCTGGAGCAGCTACGTGAGACCACTGTTTGACAGGCTGAGTGTGAGTGAAAGGGAGAGAAGCTACAGCTGCTCGTTTGTGAAAAGAAAAAGTGACAGGAGAGAATCTTCAAACACAACGATAGTCGTTTTTAAGAAAGATAAAGTCGCTGGTGATCGATAAAGCCTCCGGATCAGTACAGAAGAACTAAATGAAAAACTTCGAAGCTCCCCCGGTGAAGGGTGAGCCTTCAAGATCACTGATTGGCTCATTTCACTGTCAATCAAAAAAGGATCCGGCCTCAGACAGATCATCCAATCATCACGCAGAAGCTGAGCGTCCAGACCAGCCCACTGCCTCATAGACCTCCAGAGACGCTGAGCGTCCGATGGGCGGGACAAAGCCCAGCATTTATCCAATGACCGTCCAGTTTCCACAGTGGAACAACCCACTCTATATTTAAGCGCTGAAGTCTGAAGACGCTCAGCGTCCGACTCTGACTGTAGCACTGAGACGCTGCGGGGATGAATGAGAAAGAAGTCGCGCCAGTTAGCTGTGATAAGTAGCTGATTCTGAACAAAAGATGAAGGTATTCTAGAGCATATTAAGTCAATTAAATGTACAAACAGCAGTACACATCACCACTTTTTTGGGGAACATTTTAGGGGAAGCTGAGCTTCCCTTGCAGTCTTAGAGCAATCGCCACTGATATATATATATATATATATATATACATATATATATATGTATATGAGAAAATGCAACACAGTAAACAAAAGCAACGATGGAAGATCCAGCAATTCTTCTTTTTTGTGATCAGCATGTGGCTTTTTGTTATGAGTAAGCTTTGTTTCAGAGAAGGCTGTGTGCCGCAAGAGTTATCTTATATCTTATATCTTATATCTAAGAGTGTGAAGCGGCTGGGATGAGAATCAGCACCTCCAAATCCGAGTCCATGGTCCTCGCCCGGGAGAGGGTGGAGTGCTCTCCGCAGGTCGGGGATGAGATTCTACCCCAAGTGGAGGAGTTCAAGTATCTTGGGGTCTTGTTCACAATGGAGGAAGGGTGGATTGGACGTCGATCGGCGGATCAGCGCAGCGTCAGCAGTAATGCGGGCTCTGCACCGGTCTGTCGTGGTAAAAAGGGAGCTGAGCCAAAAGGCGAAGCTCTCGATTTACCAGTCGATCTTCACCCCTATCCTCATATTCAGTCATGAGCTGTGGGTTGTGACCAAGAAAACGAGATCGCGAGTACAAGCGGCTGAAATGGGCTTCCTTCGCAGGGTGGCTGGGCTCTCCCTTAGAGATAGGGTGAGAAGTTCGGTCATTTGGGAGGGCCTCGGAGTAGAGCCACTGCTTCTCCGCGTTGAGAGGAGCCAGATGAGGTGGCTCCGGGATCTGGTCCGGATGGCGACCTCGGGGAAGACCCAGGACACGCTGGAGAGACTATGTCTCTGGCCTGCAAACGCCTCGGGATCCCCCGGGAAGGGCTGGACGAGATGGCCGGGGAGAGGGAAGTCTGGGCTTCCCTGCTTAGGCTGCTGCCCCTGCAACCCGAAGACAAGACGAGACGAGATGGACATACAGTATTCTCTTCCTTCAAATTTCTACACAGCAAAATACTCCTGGTCTTGATTATAAAGAAATAGTTAAGGATTTTTTGTTTGGGGTTGCATGAGGTACATGGATTAGCCTGAACGTTAACCACAGTGAAAGAGATATGCTCTGTTTCTAAACCAGAGAGGCCAGCACAGAAGCTAGAGCTATACATTGCTGCACATTGGGCTATGACAACTCAGAGTTTAAAAGAATAGGTTGGGCTTTTTGAGAAGGGGCGCTGAGAAAAGTTACACAGAAAAAACATCTTACCCCAACATCAAGTCAAGTACATGTTTTGTGTGTAGTTTAAACCTTAAAGTGGACTTATTATGAGCATTTCAGGGCACCATTGACTGCAGTATTCAGCTTTCTTAAATTACTTTATTGGTAGTCATATTTAATACTACCATAGGCCTTGAGCATCCCCACATAAAAAACCTGGAGTATCCCTTTAAGGTGAAAACAATCTACATAAACAGCAAAGTGACTGCAACACCATTACAACTTAACTTTCAAGCAAGATCAATTCAATTCAATAATTTATGGTCATTGACACAAGGACAACGAAATTGCATTTAGAGCATGAGCCACTCAGTGGCATGGCTATGATGTAATCACAAGTGCATTGGAATGTATCAAAAGTGCATTGCGATGTAATCACAAGTGCATTGGAATGTGAACCCGAATAATGAGGTAGGCAATAAACATGAAAACACACGACACAACAAAAGGTAAATTATTCATGAGTGAATCAGAACAGTAGAATAATGTAGATGGATGATTACTGCAACAATGCAAGTCCAGTTCACAGTTATGGTTAATGAGAGGTAATGGATGATGGAGGGGGAGGGGGACAGTGTTCATTCAAAAGTCCGATGGCCTGGGGATAGAGGCTGTTAGCCAGTCTGCTGGTTCTAGCAGGGAGTGACCTGTACCTCCGGCCAGATGGCAGCAGCTGGAACAAACAGTGTGCTGGGTGGAATTGGTCTTTTATGATGTTACGCGAGTGACGCAGGCACCGAGAGGCGAACACAGTGGAGATCTCTGGGAGAGATGACCCAATGATTTTTCCTGCCGTTCTCACCACTCTCTGGATCGCCTGCTTCTCTGCCTTAGTGCAGCTGGAAAACCACACCAGCAGACCGTATGTCAGCACACTCTGAATGGCACAGTTGTAAAAGTTCTTCATGAGCCTCTGGGGGAGTTTAAGTCTCTTCAGCTTCCTCAGGTAGAAGAGACGCTGCTGTGCTTTCCCTACAGCAGAGGTGATGGTACAGCCCCAGGACAGATCCTCTGTCATCGTCAGGCCCAGGTATTTGAAGGAGGTCACCCTCTCCACAGGCTCTCCACCGATGGCCAATGGATGATGATTTGATGATTTGCAGAAATCCACAATCAGTTCTTTGTTTTTTTTAATGTTCAGGGCCAGGTTGTATTTTTTACACCATCCTGCCAAATGTTCAACATCCTCCACCCTGTATACGGTCTCATTGTTGTTTGTTATTAGACCGACCACAGCTGTGTCGTCCTCAAATTTGATGATGTGATGAGTTGGGAGGAGAGCAGAGCAGTCATGTGTGTAGAGGGTGTACAGTAATGGACTTAACACACACACACCCCTGCGAGCACCGGTGTTGATGTAGATGGAGGGTGAGATGTGCTCACCTGATTTCACACACGGGGAGCGGTTGGTTAAAAAGTCCAGTATCCAGTTGCAGAGTGAGCTGTTCAGACCAAGGTTGCACAGTTTTAACAGAAGTGCGTTTGGCAAAATGGTGCTAAATGCTGAGCTGAAATCAATAAAAAGCAGCCTTGCATAGGTGTTCTTGTGTTCCAGATGTTCCAACAGCGTGTGAAGCACAGTAGCGACAGCATCCTCTGTTGATCTGCTTTCCTTGTATGCAAACTGGTATTGGTCCAGGGCCAGTGGAATAGCCCTCTTGATGTGTTTCAGAACCAGCCGCTCCAGGCACTTGGTGGGTATGGGTGTGAGAGCCACCGGCCTGTAATCGTTGAGGCATGTGACGTTGGCTTGTTTAGGAACAGGGATGATCGTGGCCGCCTTAAAGCATGATGGGACCCAGGAAGTAGAGAGGGACAGATTGAAGATGGAGGTGAAGATTCCTGCCAGCTCATCTGCACAGTCTCTGAGCACCCGTCCCAGCACACCGTCCGGTCCGGCTGCCTTCCTAGGATTGATGTTACGCAGGCAGAGTCTCACCTCATGTAGATCTAATACTGGTGCTGGGCTATCTCCGGAAGGCAGGGGCAAGGGGGGGCTGGCAGCATCTGTGTTGTCCCGATCAAAACGGGAATAAAACAGATTAAGTTCCCCTGCCAGAGTGGAAGAACTGGTTATAGGGGCAGATGGTTTCTTATAGTCTGTAAATGCCCTGATGCCCTGCCACACCTGCCTAGAGGTAGCAGAAGTGATGCCCCTCTTTAAGGCACCTCTAGCTGTGCTGTAGGCTTCACTGTCCCCAGACCTATAGGCTATATCCCTGGCTTGTAACTGTAGCTGTACCTCATATGTCATCCATGGTTGTTGATTAGGAAAGACATGAATTTGCTTCCACGATGTAACATTGTCCACACAGAAATTGACATAGTCCAGGACTAATGCTGTAAACTCATCTAGGGAGTGGCGTGTTAATCCTCCCTCGGTTCTGAACACATCCCACTCTGTGGAATTGAAGCAATACTGTAGCTCAGTGATAGCACTATTTGGCCACACTCTTGTCAACTTCACTGTGGGCTGAGCAGCTTTTATGATAGGTATGTAACGAGGGTACAGCATGACTGAGATGTGGTCGCTCAGGCCCAGGTGGGGTAATGGGTGTGCCTTGTAAGCGTTAGCCATGTTTGTATACACGTGGTCCAGTGTTTTGTCTCCCCTTGTTGCACACTTAACATTACGATGGAGTTTATGAAATACAGTCTTGAGGTCAGCATGATTAAAGTCCCCCACTGCTATGAAGACATTGTCAGGGTGTGCAACCAGGTTGTTGTTAATGCTGTCATGAAGCTGTGTTAACGCTAGCTTAGCATTTGCGTCAGGGGGAATGTAAACAACACAGCGCATAACAGCAGCGAATTTCCTTGGGAGATAAAATGGTCTACATTTGAGCAGCATAAACTCCACGTCAGGGCAGCAGTGCCTGGCTACTACAGTGGTATTAGTACACTACGAGTCATTGATATATATACACAGGCCCCCGCCGATCTTCTTACCCGAGTCAGCTGTTCTGTCGACTCGGTGAGCGGTGAAGCCGGCTACCTCAATAGCAGAGTCCGGGGTGTTGTATAAGATGCTTTGTTTAGCTATTACTCTTATGCATGGCACAGCCAACATGTCTTTTCCCCAGAAATTTACTGATCTAAAAAAGTCCAATTTTAATTTGAAAAGTAAACTGAAATTGCTGCATCCCAAAGAGGGTTAGTTATTTTATAAATGTTTAAAGATGATAAGGCTGACAAAGCATAGTAAATATGATAAAGTATGTAGCTCAGTTTACCTCCTCAGCAAAAGACATGCAGTGTGTTCTCATCAAGTAAACCTACAGTCAAAACCATGGCTTGTGTCTTTATACAATAAACAGTTAAAGCTGGGGTTGGCGATCTGATTTAGATACACTTTTTGTAATACTGGTTAAAATGGTCTTTATGACCCGATGGTAATCAACTCATAATGTGTTCTTAAAACAGAGCGAAAAATATCCGCTATCTACAGCAGGAGTAAAACAGGGAAAACCCCAACCAATAATCTTGCCGGGATACCTTCTTTTACACCAATCAAATCCCGTCGCCATTCTGCGTGCCTGCTGCGCGTGCATTTTCCCGGCGTGCACAGACAGTGCGTTGTTGGGATCTGTACGCCATGTGGACCTAAGGACAATAGAGAGGCCTGCATGTAACCTGCAAAGGCTGACCTGGACCCCGCCAACGACGGTTGGAAGCTGACGCCAACCCCCGCTGTCTTCTCACACCTAGATGTGAACTTTTTCAAACTAAAACTCTGCACCGTCATTGGTCCCTGGCAGGAAAACCCGCAGGTATCCCCAGTGACGTCATAAAGTCCATAAAAGGGGATCACACCCAAAGATCCCCGCTCTCCGCGGACAGTCTGCTTCCAGTTATCAGCTCTTGCGGGCTCTGGCTGCGACTTGACTGTCCCAGAAGGAAGCACCCATCAAACACCGCTACGCGCAGCTGATCACCACGGAGAGGACGAGCGTGTTAGAGGCCTAACAAAGCACCTCGTCCCCCGTCTACGGTTTGTTTCGGCCGTCACCAGACAAACCTGCATCCCGCTACCGCAAATAGAACTCTGACCGCCTGAACTCTTGAGCGCACAGCCGCGGACCCAGAGCGGACCCCGAGCGCACCGCCGTGGATCCAGAGCGCACCACAGCGGGCCCAGAGAGGACGCAGAGCGCACAGCTGCAGCCCAGAGAGGACGCAGAGCGCACAGCTGCAGCCCAGAGAGGACGCAGAGCGCACAGCTGCAGACCAGAGCGCAGACAGTGCGAACACAAACACACAGCGCGGAGGCAGGACGCACAGCGCGGACGCAGAGTGGACCACACCGAGAGTGCACATCGGCGGATCCAGCACACAGCGGTGGACTCAGAGCTCGCACGGCGGACTTCTTCAGCGGACTTTTACGGCGGGCTTTCACAGCGAACCCCTTTTTCCTCTCTCTCCCCGTCATCGCCTATCCACACTCCGGAGGACCGGAGCAACTCCAAGTAAGAGGCTTATGTCTGGGCAGAGACAGTTTAGTTTAGAGTGTTTTTGATTTGCTTTTGTGTTTATGAGACCTGTTTAATTTTATTTGTGTTTTATTTGCGCTGCTTTATTTTCGATCTTCACCCGTGATCAGTGATAAATAGCGTATCACTGGTTGAGAGTCCAATACCAGACCAGATAGACTTCAGTTTACTGGCTCTGTTATTGTGTAGTGATACTGTTGTTTATCAGTTGTAGGTGAGATCTCCCTGGGGTCTCTCTCTCTCTCTCTCTCTCTTTTCCTTCTCGTTACTGCGCACACACGTACACCTCCCTCACACCACACCCATCTTAAAGGTGCCGTCGGCGCGCGCCTAAAATCTTTAAAAGGGGCGCCTCAGTAACACGTGAGGTTCAAAGACCCTTCCCCCTTTCTCTTTGTTCACGTGGTGAGTGGCCATCTTGGCTCTAGAGAGGATAGGACGCTTTCCTCTGCCGCCATTTTGGTCCAGGGTACGCCCTCTCTCACGTGACCCCTTTAGCCACTCCTTTTCTCCTTCACCTTCCCACACACACACATTAACTCCATCATTGATGAGTGCATTTACTGTTGCTGCTGTGGTAATGTTATTGGTACTGCTGCTGCAGTCATTGTGATCATTGATGTTGTTGTTATTGACTTTTATTAGTTGTAGTTAGTAGTTTAATGTTTGCTTATAATTTAAATTATAATGGCTTATAATAAGTAATGTTATTTTGAATAATTATTGCTTTAAATAAACTTTATTATAGTTTAATCTGTCGTTGTTTGTGTTTATTGTGGTATAACTGATATTTGCTGGATTCATAACAGTCAGTGCTCGAACTATACGTTTAGACTTCTTCACACCTTCTGAGACTGAATCCTAATTTTGTCAATTTGGTTATCGGTCCTGGAAACAGGGTGGTGCCCGTTATAAATATTGATTTTATAATCATATTTATCATCTTTTTTTTTTAATTATCTTTGATAATTTTAATATTAATAATTAATTTTCAATTGTTGTTAATATCAACAGCCAATAGCCAAATTGCCCCCTACTAGCGCACAACAGCGTGTAGCATGTAGCGTGTAGGGAACAGACTCCTCTGGAGAATGCTTACCTTTCAAGTTTTGTCTTTGAAAATAAGGAAAGTCCGCTGTGAGCAGTCCCACAACACCAACCAAGCTCCAGTATCCCTCACATTTAACTCATTAGCTGCCATTGAGGCCTATGGACGTCAATTAATTTACAACCGTTAACTGCCATTGACGCCCGCGGACGTCAAATATGTTTTTTGACGGGGGCGGCTGGGGGTGATCTGGAGCTGGTGTGTGAATTTCAGGCTTGTACAAAGTTTACTGACGATCTGATGCCTGTGGGTGGCAGTAGTGAGCACTTTGGATGAGTGATCGGCGTGTGTGAGAGTGATCAGCAGAGAAGAAGACGAGGGTGACGAGAGAGAGAATGGAGGAAAATTCGAACAGAGGCAAGCTGCGGCAGCTCACGCTTGAGCAAAGTATATTTAGGAGCAAAACGACGAAGGGGAGCGCGAAGATCGTTCAAAGTGACGACGGAGAACGCGGAAACCATGGAGAGGAGAAGACGCCATGGAAACCGGCGTTTGTCACTGCCACTTACGATGAACCCGGGCCAAGCGGCGAGAGCCGTTACCCACGCCGAGTGACTCCAACGGCCAGCTCGTCTGGTGGAACCGGGTCAGGCGAAGTTAGCGAACCTGACCCGGATTCATCAGACGAGTGGCTGCCGTCCAGTTTTGAAGGGAGCAGCAGAGGATCGTCGCCAGACGCCCCGGAAAGACGCAAAGGAGGTAAGAGCTAAATTGCTATCTAGATAAAGTGCTATCTAGCTAACTTGCCGATCAGATAAAAGGGGAGGAGGTCGGATCTCTTTGATCGATCAAAGTGATCCGACCTCCTCCCCTGCTCCCGCCTTGAATCCATGTCGCATGAGCGCCATTTTACTCCCACTTGTTCATAAATTGCCATACATATTTTTTAGAAATACATCTTTTGTCAGTATTGATGTGAAGGAATTGTCAATTTTCAGATCGAGCATCCAGTAGAGGCCCCACACCTGGTAGTAGTGCGGAGAGGGAAGGTAAAAAAAAAAGTGGATTTTCCCCTTCTCACATGCAGCAATGAAAGATTAGTATTTTTAGGATAATTGTATTTTTTTCCCCATAATTTGTAGGTCGTGAATCCAACAGAGAGGCCACACACACCCCTCCTATCAGTGGAAAGAAGACAGGTAACCAAAAGAAAAATCTCCACATCACACAGAAGCAGTAGAAAAATATTTTTTATAGTAATTGTATGTATTTCCATAATCTCCAGGTCGGGCATCTAGAAAAGATGCAACTCCCACCCCTGCTGGAAGTTCAAAAAAGAAAGGTAAAAAAATATTCTTACTATACACTTAAGTAATTTAAAAATGTTTCTTGGAACTCATCTTATTTTTTCCATAATTTACAGGTCGAGCATCAGGCAAAGGCTGTGGGGCAGATTCTGGCTGGCGTGCAGATGACTGGAAACCCAATCAGTTCCCCTTCACAGCAGTCCCTGGACCCCGGAGAGCTGCTGCAGAGCTGAACTCAGCTCAGCCAGCTGATTTTCTGGAGCTCTTTTTAACAGATGAGCTGCTCCAACATATCGCTGATCAGACCAACCTGTATGCCAGCCAGTATCTTCAAGCACACCCTGACAGTCTGCCACACAGCAGAGGTAAAGCCTGGAAACCTGTGTCTGTCCCAGAGCTCAAAACTTTCTTTGGACTAAGTTTTCTTACTGGGTACATAAGGAAACCAAGCCTCGAACTGTACTGGAGTGTTGATGAGGTCGACGCTACACCGCACTTCAGTCGGACCATGTCAAGAAACAGGTTCCAGATTATATGGAGGTTCCTTCATTTTAATGACAATGCATCACAGGATGCAACGGATAAAATGTACAAAGTCCGCCCGGTTTTAGATTACATTGTGAAACGATTTAAAGAAATGTATCAGCCAGGGCAAAACATTTGCATTGATGAGGGAATGATGCAGTGGAGGGGGCGCCTGTCTTTTAGGGTTTACAACCCACAAAAGCCTGTGAAGTACGGCATAAAGTCTTATATTTTGTGTGACTCTGCAACAGGGTACTGTTTCAATATGCAGCCATATGTTGGAACAGCTAGTACTCTGCCAGATACAGTGTTCTCACTTCTTGACCGTCTCACAGGCCATGGATACACACTGTTCATGGATAACTTTTATAATTCCATTGCACTTTGTGAGCGTTTACTGGGAGCACAAACAAATGTCTGTGGGACACTGAGGAAGAATAGGGGGGAGCCAAATGTCATCACAGAGCTGACAAAGACCGACCTGGGGGCAGGGGGCAAAGTTGTCAGGCATAATGACAGGGTGATGGTCGTGGCATGGCAGGACAAACGGCTGGTAAAAATGGTGACAACCTGCCATGAAGATAAAATGCAGAGGGTCGACGTGTGGCAGAAGGGCCACAAAAACAAGGTCCCACAGTTGAAGCCAGAGTGTGTTGTTGCCTACAACTTGTCCATGAATGGAGTGGACAAGTTGGATCAAAACATCGCCTACTACCCTTTCATCCGAAGGTCACTCAACTGGTCCAAGAAGTTTGTTGCCAATCTGTTCCAGCTATGCATTTTTAATGCTTGTGTCCTCTACAGAGCCAGAAATCCAGCGAAGTGTAAAACCCTCCTGGAGTTCTTGCGCAAAGTGGTGAAGTCCTGGACCACGAAAAGACATGCAGGGGAAGAGGAGGAGGTAGGAGAGCAGGTAGAAGAGGAGGGAGGAGTTGCAGGTATGAGGGCTGAAGGGGGTGGGGACTTAGGGGACTTAGAAGATGGTCGACATACTCCCAGGGCACCTTATAATACCGACCCAGCTAGCAGGCTAGATGGACAGATAGGCAACCACAAACTTGAACGCCTAATGCCCACCAGCAAAAAGTCTAGACCATCAAGGAGATGTAGGGTCTGTGCACGCAGGGGCCAGCGCAGTGAGACAAAAATGTGGTGCGCGTCATGCTGTGTCCCCTTGCACGCAGGGAAGTGCTTCATCGACTACCACACTAAAGTGTGTTATGCTGTGGAAGGGTGAAACACACACACTAGGGCTGAACAGTTTATCGTTTTCAGATCGAAATGGTAATTTTAGGCAATGCAATTTTGTGATCGCCAAAGCTGCAATTTTTTTTGCAGCGCTCCTGACTGACTCAGGATCTGTTGTGTCAAGTATTATACACATACTGTTTTACAAATTTGTAGACAATCTATATGTTAAAAGTGCTGGTAAGTAGGGCTGGACAATTAATCGGATTTTGATCGCGATTTCAATTTTGCCATCTGACAATCATAAAAACATTATAATCGAAGAAAAACGATTAATATGCCACACAGGGTGGAGTGCTGTGTATGCAGGTTCCTGTGCTTCATAGCGCTTCTGTGTTCCACGTGCAGCCACAGCGAGTGTGTGTGACTTATGTGGATCAATAATACTGTATGTGCCACTCGCTGCTTCTTTAAAGTTGTATTTAAATCAATACAAGTTTTAAAATAAATGAATAAATATGTATATTAATTGGGATTTCAATATCACTTTCAATAATCGGGATTCTTATTTTTACCATAATCGTCCAGCCCTACTGGTAAGCAGGTCAACAACACAAAGCCTCTGTTTAGGAGTAGAAGTTATTTATTTCATCATTTCTTTTCTTACTGTTGTCTGTACTGTAAACAAAGTGAATTTTGCACTGAAGTTTGATTTGAAAAAAGAAATGTGAATCGCAATATCTGCCAGAAAAATCGCAATTCAATCTTTTCCTAAAATCGTTCAGCCCTAACACACACACACACACACACACACACACACACACGCACGCACACATACTTATACACACGCACACACAATAAAAAGGATAGGGGGGTGCAAAAATACTTTAAACAAGACAAAAGTTCTTATGTTCGTAAGTTTTTTTCCAAGTGTAAAAATTGTACATAGTTCTTACAATCAGTTATTGTTGTAAATAAATTGTTATTTTGCCATCAAAAACCCTTTTCTCAGTGATTTTTTTTTGTTTTATAGAAGAAAACCAATGTTCAGATGTTTGAGGTGTCACTTCAGCAAAACATATTAGCATCAAAGCCACTGCTCTGCTTGAAATGTTTCTTTTTACAAAAATCTCTTTTTCTCAGGTTTTTGGTCAAAAAGTGGTGTTTTTGGTGAAATCAGCCTATGTTCTACTTCCAATTACTCAGGAACAGAAAATGTTAGAAACAATTTTTTTTTTCCTGCTAAAAGATGAGAATCTATTCTTTCTTTGGGTGGTTTCGGTGTTTGCATAGTCATAGAACATAGTATTCTGTGAGCCTTGAAAAATCAGTCAAAATGCTCTAAAATGACTGGCAATATGGGGCTCTCTGCTCTGAAAACAGCTGGCAGTCAATGAGTTAAGACAGATGTACAAGAAATCTAAAATAAACTCTGTTATTTCTAAGTTTGTTCCGCTGTTGGCTCTAATCTCGCGAGAACTGCCGTCCATGCTACTGCAGGTGGCAGTTCTCATGAGACTTCTTCTTCTTCTTCGGTGGTTGGCATCCATCATTTTGGAGCATTACCGCCCCCTTGAGTCTAGAGACAGACAGCTAGTTCTCCAAAATCGCCAACCCCAGCTTTAAGCTGATTGCTTACTTTGAGGATCAACTTTCATTTGGCTTGTGTGTTTTTTCTTAATTGTTACAAAGGGAATCTAGTCTGTAAGTAAAAACAGTGTCTTTATTACAGCAGGGATGCTCTATATGGCAAGAGCTGCAGACTGCAGAGGCATGTACATCCTCTGATTCTAAAACATCTCATGTTTTATGTAGTCACAGTGTTAATTCATCCAATTTGATGATGTGATCTCAAGATTTCCATACCTGTATCAACAGATTTGATGGTTACTGTTGCTACTCCTGTCAAGCTTTGCCTCGTAGAATGACAAATATGGAGTTTTTAGTGGTTCAGTGAATGATATTCCTAAGGAAATATCTGCTAATTTCTGTACATTTTCTTCAGATATATCAAAAGGAGTGGACAGAAAGATCTCCAGTATGCTTTTGAGAGTTTCATTTGCCAGATCAAATGTCGGAGTGCAAATGTAGAGGACATTAAAATAGAGGGGAAAACACACAGATCTCAACGCAAGCATCAAGCAGCCTGTGTGTTGATACTTCACTTTACAATAATCA
The DNA here is from genome assembly GCA_036419115.1 of Scarus forsteni. NCBI lineage: Eukaryota > Metazoa > Chordata > Actinopteri > Labriformes > Labridae > Scarus > Scarus forsteni. Next base: position 19,846 of record JAZDUH010000284.1, read on the forward strand.
CAAACAAGAACAATGTTCATGTCCAGCAGGGTAAGTTGAAATGAAGTTAATAATGTTATTGTTATCGTTGTGTTTGCCCCTTTCTAGGGCGTCTGTTCATAAAAATGCCAACAGATACAGTTTGTCAGAACTTCTGTGCTGTAACTAGTATTTCTTTTGCCTAAATATTTTTTAACAGAAGTGACCTACTACTGAGACCTCTTTGTTGCTAATGTTGTCTTACCCCGCACACTAGCACCTTACTTTAGAACAAATGTAGGTGTTCTCGTGCTTCATCCACAGCTGGCATCTTTCAGCTTGAGTCTTGGGCTTGGAGAAGACAAAAAAAAATCAACACCAACCTCCAAACTTCTCGGATATCAACTCTAGGACTTGCTAGTCCTGTATGCACACCGCTCAGGCATACTGTTTTCTGCTGAGAGCTTGGCTGTGTTCAAAATGGCGTACTACTCCTGCTACTCATACTAACCCCGCCCCCATATTGAGTCTGCAGTGCATTCACACTGTACAGTATGCAAATTTTGTGTATGCGAGAAACGCCCGGATGTATGCTCAATCGGCTTCGATTTCTGAGTATGGAGCGGAGCTTGCTTCACGTACTGCTTCTGCCCCACAATGCATTGCGCACTTCTGACGTGGGAAGACGAAATACAAAATGGAGACAGATCACCATGGATACACAGGTGTTTGTGTTAATTTTTTTCATCCACTGCCGCTCGGTTTGTGTCATGCAGTTGTTGATACTGAAAACACTTCATAATAACTTGGAAACGTGAAGGGGGGGTTGCTGCTGCCCGCTGTTTACGGTACGTAGACGGAAACACCGACCAAGGGGATGCTTCGGTCCCCAGAAACGGCGAGACAAATTAAAACAGTCGCTATTTCAAACAACTGGGCTCATAATCGTGGCGTAAATGCTTACTTTCTCGCTAGAAAATATATTATCACTGAATAAATGTGTAGTTTTTCCGGATTGCAGTCATTTTCTGTGGCTTGTGGTCGGACTATTTGAATTTTCCCGTCGCTGCTTCCAGGCCGGCGCAAAATGCATTCTGGGGTATTAAGTATGCATCTGTGTGTAAACGCTCGGGCAGCCGCGGCATGCTCAGATCATCTCTGAGTATTCAGTATGCAGTATATACTGATTGAGCAGGTAAGTAGACAGTAGGCAGTACGCCATTTCAAACATAGCCTTTGACAGGCCTCTTGTGCATAGTTACGGTTGCTAACGTGGGATTGGACAGTAGCTGTTTGTGGATGGAGCTTAGCGAAGGGGTCAATTATTTACTTTGGTAGTGGTTGTTTCCTCCTGTGAAGTCTGGTAGCTAGTCTGCTGCTGTGGAAGTGCACAATGGCTGTGCTGTGTACTGATGTAGTGCCATAACAAGGTAGCTTGCTCGCAGAAAAGGAAGTTGTTGTAAATGTGTTCAATTTCGTGTAATAACCCAACACTGTTTTTGTGCAAATGCGTTCAATTTCGTGTAATAACCCAACACTGTTTTTGTGTAAATCGTTCAATTTCGTAATAACCCAACACTGTTTTTGTGCAAATGCGTTCAATTTCGTGGAATAACCCAACACTGTTTTTGTGTAAATGCGTTCAATTCCGTGTAATAACCCAACACTGTTTTTGTGCAAATGTGTTCAATTCCGTGGAATAACCCAACACTGTTTTTGTGTAAATGTGTTCAATTTTAAATAACCCAACACTGTTTTTGTGCAAATGTGTTCAATTTCGTAATAACCCAACACTGTTTTTGTGCAAATGTGTTCAATTTCGTGGAATAACCCAACACTGTTTTTGTGCAAATGTGTTCAATTTCGTGGAATAACCCAACACTGTTTTTGTGCAAATGCGCGTTCAATTTCGTGGAATAACCCAACACTGTTTTTGTGCAAATGCGTTCAATTTCGTGGAATAACCCAACACTGTTTTTGTGCAAATGCGTTCAATTTCGTGGAATAACCCAACACTGTTTTTGTGCAAATGCGTTCAATTTCGTGGAATAACCCAACACTGTTTTTGTGCAAATGCGTTCAATTTCGTGGAATAACCCAACACTGTTTTTGTGCAAATGCGCGTTCAATTTCGTGGAATAACCCAACACTGTTTTTGTGCAAATGTGTTCAATTTCGTGTAATAACCCAACACTGTTTTTGTGCAAATGCGTTCAATTTCGTGGAATAACCCGACACTGTTTTTGTGCCAATGTGTTCAATTTCGTATAATAACCCAACACTGTTTTTGTGGCTTGTTTGCAGTCCAGTCCTGCTTCACTCCTCAGTGGGAATGTTTGGGTCTGAGGGGGATAATGAGATCTGCACTGATTGGTTGCATCTAAGGAAGGGCTTACAGGCTTGGAAAGGAGATTCAAAACAGTCATGTGAAACTATATGACCAAATATCATACCTGACCAAACCTACAGCAGTTATTTGAATTGTGTTTGTCCTCAACAGGTCCAAATGTTTTATACATTTGGCCTCTGATGGACAAAAAATTAGAAACCATGAGCTGAAGAAATTGTATGCATAAGACTCATGTCAGATCGGCATCAGTGGTTCAGACCGATGAATTAGCCGATTTTGAATTCACTTCAATCTGCACTGATTTCCTCATATTACCATGTACAGTTTCACTGACGCATACACAAAACTGTTGTTGTGTTAGCATCTTGGATGTCAGCCATTTTTATAAGAGCACCCTCACCCAAACGGGGATGCCCATCGAGACTCAGTGACATTTTTGAGTCCTGTCATGACAGTAAATGCCATGCTGGTTTGTTGTGATACAGGAGGTGGGTCCATCTGAAATTAAAAGAATTTTGTTGCTGATTGGGTTCATCCGTTAGCTTTACTTATGCATTTTGCAGCATGTCTACTGAAAGCTCAAGCACACTTGTGGTTCGGGTTGCGTCTCGTTTTGTTGTTTTTACAGTGCATATTCCAAATGCAGAACCAGGTAAAGGGTGCAAAGAGGAAAGATTATATTACTTGATTACATACGGGTGTTTTATGGGTGCATCATGAAAAAAAAAATCAGAGTCAGCTCTCATTGCCTTTAAAGCATAGTGTGCTGGCCAGCTGGCTTTCAGGGGATGTTGCTGAAATTTCAGCAAAATGAGTGTACCTCCTCTCGTTCTACCGTAAATTCCCCTTTTTATACCCAAAATTTAGCCATTTCATTTAGATTCAGCCACTAAAATGTTGTCTTTTGTTCAGGAATGCAAGTCAATAACTATAATTTGACGTCTAATCAATAACTAATTATTTTCTTTGCTATTTTTTAGTTTTTTTTTTGGGGCATCAAATGTGGATAATAAATTGACAACTATACAATTGAAGCACAGAAGGCATTTACCATTTCAATCTGGCTTGAGGAGCTTCTACAAACTAGTGTATTAACCATAACAGAAACATAATGATTTTGTCATTGCATATGTCAATGTGTGTGCAGTTTGTAACTGACAGTCAAATGCAGATGTTCTGCCTTTCACAACAATTTTATTGAAATTTAAGTTAACAGTACTACAAATTATCAACCATCTTGTCTTTTTTGATAATTAAAAACAAAAGCTCGTGAAAAATAGTAAAAACATGTTTGCATGTCATTCCACCGAAGTTCCTTGTCTCCCACTGAAGAAAACAAACATTACAGCTCACTTGACAAAGTAAAAACACGTTTCATTTACAAAAGAGAGATAAAAGTAGTGATTACATACATTTTTTTGAAAATTTTAGCGAACAAAAAATGACACCTAGTATTCTTTCACAGTAGATAAACATGGCAATCATATCAAAATAGAAAAATGAAAAAAACAAACTACTGCCCTGCAACTTGAAACCAGATTCAAACCAAACCAAAGGTGTTTTTCCATTTTTTTTCTTTTAAACAAACCCTTTCTTCACTTTGTCTGCCAACATGAGGCTGACTGTGTCTATATTGTTACCTCAGTGTCAGTGATGGACTGTGCACAAATACATAAGTTTACTTTAATGCTTTTTATAAGTGCTTATACAAAACATGTTTACATTTTCTGCAATTTTACCCTCCTCTGTTTCATTTTCATATCAGAAAACATGCTGTTCATGTTAACAGAGGCCTTTTACATCATCAGTATCAGGAAATGGGGAGCATTAAAGCTATGGTCTACGATTTGGAAGCTTTGTACATATTAATAACACCGTTTATAAGGCTGTTATGGTCCTATGGTCCTATCTACACAGTATAAAGACAAAAAGAATGAAAAAAATCCATTCAGTATATCTGCTGAAAAGCTGCATACTAGCTGACCAATCAAGCCTAAGAACCTGCGACTATTAATTGGTCCGTGAGTTAGTCCATGAGTCCATCAATCCTCGTCTCCCTCACTCATGATGCAGCATCTTGCCCATGGTCCCGCCTCCTTCCCTCTACCTCCGGTGAGCAGCTAGCAGCGTTAGCTACTGAACTATCATGGAGCCGGAAAAGCCTAGCACCGAACCCGGGAATCTGCCTCCCTCTCCCAAGACAGTCTGGCTGCAGACCACCCTTCTCCTCTCCTCTCCCTCGTCTCCTCACTCGCAGCACGCAGCATCTTGCCCATGGTGCCGCCTCCTCCCCTCTACCTCCGGTGAGCAGCTAGCAGCGTTAGCTACTGAACTATCATGGAGCCGGAAAGCCTAGCGCCGAACCCGGGAATCCGCCTCCCTCTCCCGCGGGCCCAACGGAGCTCTGCCCGCGGGTCGAGGCCTGTTAGCGGGCTAACGGCTAACGAATAGCCTCAGCCGGCCGTCAGACCTTCAGCATCGGCCGTTTCGCCCCTGGTTGATCAGGTAATGGCTTTGTTTACTACAGTGTGAGATGTCTGCTGAATAACTCTGGTTAGTTTGTGCCTGCACGGGCTAATAACTTGTAGGGGAGCGGGTTAGCCTGTTAGCCGCTAATCGTTAGCACTGTAAGCTGAGCTGGGGAGGACAGGCTGAGAAAGATAAATCCTCCCCCACACTCGGCTCCGCTCTGGCGGCGCCAAACCCGCATTGCCGCTGGTCCAGTTGAAATGGCTACTGCTGTGTGTTATAAGGAGGATGTCTGTCGTGTTTGATACTTTCAGTTGAGCTGAGCTGTTTTTGATTGAGTTTGCTGCTGATATATTATGCTAGTCGCTCGTAGCTCAGGCCGAGGGGGCTATATGAGGCGTCACGAGCTGGGGGCGGGATCTTGGAACACGGAGGAGAGAGGTGAGGGAAGGAGGGGCAGGCTGCTGTTTCAAATCGTAGACACCAGCTTTAAAGCAAATGGAACCCAAAGGCAGGAGAGAAACAGACCCTTTAACTACACACATCAACTATGTGCTGAAATCAAACTCACACTGTACAGTAATAAACTGACTGGCTCTGATTCCATCTGCTGTGGTCCAAACATGCGGCGCTGACAGGTCCAGTTGAGATGTGTTATGAAATCTAAAAATATACACAAAGAGATTAATATACCTCAGCACTGGTGACAGCCAAGGCCGGAGGTGTTTTACGTTGTCCATGTCCATGGCTCCATACAGGTTTGATCTCGTGAATGTAATTTCTTTAAACTTTGACCATATGGTTGACTGGATCCAAGGTCTAAATCAGGGATGGGATATTAAGTTCGACCTGGGGTCATTTTTCCCAAGTCACTTTATGGTGGGCCAGAACATAATCAGAGATGTATATATAATAATAATAACTTAAATTTATATAGCGCCTTTCAAGGAACCCAAGGTCGCTTTCCACAGTAGAGGGGACAAACACATAAGCATCAACAACAAGACCTAAGCTAAACATTTAAACAGGGAAGGCCAGGGAGAACAGATGAGTTTTAAGAAGTGATTTGAAACAGTCCAGGGTGGGAGAGTTGTGGATTTCTGGGGGGAGAGAGTTCCAGAGGGTGGGGGCAGCCACACTAAAGGCTCTGTCACCGAGCGACTTGAGTTTGGTCCGCGGGATGGAGAGGAGACCAGCATCAGATTACCGGAGGCTCCTGGATGGGGTGTGCTGGTGGAGGAGATCAGCCAGGTACTGGGGGGCAAGTGCGTGAAGGGACTTGTAGGTTAGTAGGAGGAGCTTGTACTGAATGCGGAACTTGACCGGGAGCCAGTGGAGGTGAATGAGAGTGGGGGTGATGTGCTGCCAGGGTTTAGTGCGAGGAAGAACCCTGGCAGCTGAGTTATATATATATATATATATATGTATGGAGATGATTATTGTTAATGGTTATTATGAAAGTGCTACCCTTGTTTTCTTACAGTAAAGAGTTTTGATTTTGCCCCACAAGCATTTAATTTAAGCACTCTCAAGGCTGGAAAGTCACCTCACCGGACAATGGAGACTTTGTGGGGTCTGAGCTCGGACAAGGTTGCAGGGCTTTCCTCTTCACCTCAACGCCCGCTGGCTGCACGCCCGCCCAGATATTAGATATATTAGCGGGCAAAGTTCCAGACCCTCATGTTTATTTTGTCATTTCAGTATCACAATAAACCTTCTATGTATGTTTTAAACTTTGCCCAAATGTCCCAATGGCACAAGAAAGAACCAATAAGATCATAATAAGGTCACAGATAAAAGGTCAAAATATTTATCCAAAATTCTTTAAGACATTTTCACCAGACATTGAGCAAATATTCTTTTGTCCCACAGTTTAAATACCTGCTGAAATTCATGTGTGAAAAGTAAAGTTCATCATGATCACTCATCAGATTTTGCCTGTGAAGGCAAATTAAATGAGTAAATAAAGGAATGCTTCTGGGATTTCTCACACCCTCCATGCATGTCAATTAGTGTGTTTCAATTACCCTTGGGTATGTGCAAAATGTAAATAGCGCTATGAAAAACTGGTAATGGAAACACCTGAATTTGAAAAAGAACTAAAATATTGCTAAAAAGTTTTACGCTTTCATGAGGTGGTTTTTCAGACGTTTCGACATTCAAATATATCGCAAAAGCGCTATGGAAACACTTTTTCCGCAATTATACGTCACAGGATGTGACGTACCTGGTCACATGATCACTTCTCTCGGAGTAAACATGGCGTGGGAAGTTTGGACAGAGGGGGAGACTGAGACTTTTCTTGCCATTATTCTCGAGAAAAACACACGTGCCATAATAATCAGCAAACAACAGAGGAACACAGAGTGTTTTAAGGAGATAGAAATGGAAATAAAGGAGAAAGGGTTCGCATCCATCTTCCTGCAGTGAAATCTCGCGGGATGATATTTGACGAGAGTTCCGACGCTACTGCAAATGGAAACATGTTCAAAGCGCAAATATACTACGTCGAAATTTTAGGAATATTTTTATTTTGCGAAAAACTGTAATGGAAACACAGCTAGTGTTAAGAAAGGGACATACAGATAAGATTCTGGAGGTCAAAGGTAGAAAATACAAGGCCACAATGCTTCATTTTTCGTTGCTTTTTGACGTGGCCTTGCAGGATCTTGAAAAATGGGACTTTACAAAAATGATTTTAGATTTCTTTTTTTTCAAACTTTGCAGAAACATCCAGAATTACAAGTATAATCCAACATTAGTTTGCAGGTCTAAGATCAGGGTCATGGATTTGTCTTGTCACCCAGGGCTTGTGAACACAAGTTTGTGGAAGAAATGAAAAATGCTTCTTTGGATTTCCTTCCAACTTTGAAGAATTGTCTATCATGATAAACGGATTGTTTTTTGGCAACTTGTCACACTTATTCAAGAGTCAGTGATTCAAGTTTCATTCATTTTATATTTGCACAAAGGTTCTTTCTGATTTGTTGATGGACCGATTCAATTTGAGAGGTATAAGGTCAGATACAAAACTGTTATTTATTGGACATGCATTCCCCATAGAGGCATAAAACCCCCATGTGGCCGATCTAGTTATTTTATTCAAATAAGGCCTGATGGGTCATGACAGTTGTGTTTCACCAACATTTTGATTAATATTTTTATCAATTTAAAGGACTCTCAGGTATAAACATATTTCAAAGTTGCTTCAAGCAGAAGATCCATCTCTTCCACTCACAGTTGGGATGGTGTTATTTTGTTCTCTTCTGTAACAACGTAAAAAGGACAAAAGTTTTGCTGCAGTCCCTTTCCTTATGAAAACATAGAGGGCTAGGTCAGCAAGAGGACTCAGCCTGAGCAAAATAGTAGATGAAAACTTGATATACACAGAAACTGGCAGGAATTGTGCGACCAAGGACAGAAATACCAGTGTGTTAATCACGAAGACCAGAGCCAAAATGATCACAATTCGACATTTTTCATTAAAGGGGACTGAAACAGAAGAGGAGAGGGCTCTGATCGTCCCAACCAGAAGGAATATGAACAGTGGCATGGGAAGGAGAAAAGCAACAAAATAGGTTCCAGCAGAGAGAGAAAAAACAATAGAGCAGACCCAGACAACCACACAGACCACCACAGACATCTTGGTGGACTGGTTGAAGCGATACCACAGTGGGTGGGCGATGAGCATGTACCTGTAAAGAATAAGAAAATCAGGTTGGAGTGAATTTAATCATTTTGAAGCAGGGTTTGGACAAAAGTATTTCATAAAGAGTAACGCGTGTTAAATATGCCAAAGTTATGCAGGAAAAATGTGTAATTTACAAGTGAAGTTTGAAAATAAGTACATCAATCAAATAAAATGTGTGATAAATCAAAGTCAGAACCACTGACTTTTAGTTGAAAGAAAAGGCATTTATCACGTAAACTGAGGTATTCAGTTTACGTGATAAAAGTGATGAATATATATATACGTACGTATATATGTATATATATATGTATGTGTATATATATATGTATGTGTATATATATGTGTATATATATATATATATATATATATATATATACATATATATATACACTCAACAAAAATATAAATGCAACACTTTTGTTTTTGCTCCCATTTTTCATGAGATGGACTCAAAGATCTAAAATTCATTCCAGATAAACAATATTGAATTTCTTTCAAATGTTGTTCACAAATCTGTCTAAATGTGTGATAGTGAGCACTTCTGCTTTGCTGAGATAATCCATCCCACCTCACAGGTGTGCCACATCAAGATGCTGATCTGACATCATGATTAGTGCACAGGTGTGCCTTAGACTGTCCACAATAAAAGGCCACTCTGAAATGTGCAGTTTTGTCTCACAGCAAAATGCCACAGATGTCGCAAGCATTGAGGGAGCGTGCAATTGGCATGCTGACAGCAGGAATGTCAACCAGATCTGTTGCTCGTGCATTGAATGTTCATTTCTCCACCATGAGTCGTCTCCAAAGGCGTTTCAGAGAATATGGCAGTACATCCAACTGGCCTCACAACCGCAGACCACGTGTAACCACACCAGCCCAGGACCTCCACATCCAGCAGTTTCACCTCCAAGATCGTCTGAGACCAGCCACTCAGACAGCTGCTGAAACAATTGGTATGCATAACCAAAGAATTTCTGCACAAACTGTCAGAAACCGTCTCAGGGAAGCTCAACTGCATGCTCGTCGTCCTCATCGGGGTCTTAACCTGACTCCAGATTGTCGCCAGAACAGACTTGAGTGGGCAAATGCTCACGCACGACAGCGTGTACCAGTTCCCAATAATAACTTTGCACAGCCATTGAAGAGGAGTGGACCAACATTCCACAGGCCACAATTGACAATCTGATAAACTCTATGCGAAGAAGACACTGCACGAGGTAAATGGTGGTCACACCAGATACTGGCTGGTTCTGAGTCCCCAGAATGCACACAGGGTGGCCTTTCATTGTGGACAGTCTAAGGCACACCTGTGCACTAATCATGGTGTCTAATGAGCATCTTGATGTGGCACACCTGTGAGGTGGGATGGATTATCTCAGCAAAGCAGAAGTGCTCACTATCACACATTTAGACAGATTTGTGAACAGTGTTTGAGAGAAATGGTAATATTGTGTATCTGGAATGAATGCTGACAGCAGGAATGCCAACCAGATCTGTTGCTCGTGCATTGAATGTTCATTTCTCCACCATGAGTCGTCTCCAAAGGCGTTTCAGAGAATATGGCAGTACATCCAACTGGCCTCACAACCGCAGACCACGTGTAACCACACCTGCCCAGGACCTCCACATCCAGCAGGTTCACCTCCAAGATCGTCTGAGACCAGCCACTCAGACAGCTGCTGAAACAATTGGTTTGCATAACCAAAGAATTTCTGCACAAACTGTCAGAAACCGTGTGAGCGCTTTGCTGATGTCAATGTTGTGGATCGAGTGGCCCATGGTGGTGGTGGGTTATGGTATGGGCAGGCATCTGTTATGGACGAAGAACACAGCTGCATTTTATTGATGGCATTTTGAATGCACACAGATACCGTGATGAGATCCTGAGGCCCATTGCTGTGCCATACATCCATGAACATCACCTCATGTTTCAGCAAGATAATGCACGGCCCCATGTTGCAAGGATCTGTACACAATTCTTGGAAGCTGAAAATGTCCCAGTTCTTGCATGGCCAGCATACTCACCGGACATGTCACCCATTGAGCATGTTTGGAATGTGCTTGACCGGCGTATACAGCGTGTACCAGTTCCCACTAATATCCAACTAATATTCCCACTAATATCCAACATTAAAATTGAACTGTTAAACGCCCAATCAATCACTAACAAGTCCTGCCTCATACAAGACCACATACTGGACAAATGTCTGGATATGATGTGCATTACTGAGACCTGGCACCAACCAGATCATTTTTTCACTCTCAATGAAAGCTGTCCCCAAGGATACAACTACCTCCAGATAGCCCGCAGCACAGGTCGTGGTGGTGGCCTGTCAGTCATCCACCACAGTGATCTGGAGTTATCCCCACTACCACTACCAGTACTCACTTCGTTTGAATGCCTAGCATTTAAATGTAAGCCCCATCCCCTCACCCCTTGCCCCCTTCCTCCCCTGTGGTGTTTCTCCTTATCTACAGACCACCTAAACCAAACCCAGCCTTCATCCCTGAGATGTCAAACCTCCTCACAATTTTCTGCACCTCCTCTGCCGATGTTGTCATCTTAGGGGACATGAACATTCATGTTGACACCCCCTCCTGCCGCTCTGCTGCTGACTTTCTCCAACTACTGGACTGTTTCAACTTGAAACAACTTGTTGATGTCCCTACGCACTGCCGGGGGCATACGTTGGACCTGGTCATCACTAACTCCGCTCTTCTTACCAACTTGCATGTGTATGACCTAGGCATCTCCGACCATAAAGCCGTCTCCATGGAGTTGCCATCCTCATCCAGCCTCTCAAATTCAAAACGAAATATATGTTTCAGGAACCTCAAAAACATTAACCACGAGAAACTGGCTTCAGATTTTCAACATCTCCTCACATTTCTCATCGGCCGACGAAGCAGTGGATTACTACAACAGCCATCTCAGCAATCTCCTGGACCATCATGCACCTGTAAAAACTAGGGTGGTCTCCTTCTCCCGCTCAGCGCCCTGGTTCACAGACGGACTTCGGAAAATGAAGGCAGCTGGGCGAGTCCTTGAGCGGCGCTGTACAACCTCGGGCCTCACCGTTCACAAGCAAGCCTACCGGACACACCAAAAACATTATTCAGCGGCTCTTAAAGAGGCAAGGTCACTATTCTACTCAGATGTCATCAGAAATAGTCCAGGAAACTCCAAACAGCTTTTCACTACTGTAAACCACCTTCTCAAACCTACATCCCCTCCACTCACCAGTACTACAGCAGAGCAATGCAATCATTTCATGGACTATTTCACCTCCAAAATTGCACGTATCCGCTCTGCTTTTCCTGGTCCCCCTACACAAGCTCCCTCCCCAACATGCGGAATCTCCCAACCTCTAAACTGCCTTCCCCCGGTCTCATCAGAAGAAGTGCAGCACATCATCAGGAAGATGAAACCCTCCACCTGTGCTCTGGACCCTCTCCCATCCTCCCTGGTAAAAACCCATATCACTGTTCTTAATCCTCTGATCACCTCTGTTATAAATCACTCTCTCCAAGCTGGTCACGTCCCCTCTGTCTTAAAAACAGCCGTAACCAGACCACTCCTCAAAAAAACCACCCTCGACCCAAAAGTCCTTTCTAACTACAGGCCCATCTCAAATCTTCCTTTCATATCCAAAGTCCTTGAGAAAGCAGTTGCCACCCACCTTCAGAACCACCTACAACTCAACAACCTCTTTGAAAAATTCCAGTCCGGTTTCCGCTCTGCCCACAGCACAGAAACTGCACTTGTAAGAGTCACAAACGATCTCCTGTTGTCATCAGACGCTGGTTTCCCATCCCTCCTCATCCTCCTGGACCTCTCCAGCATTTGACACAGTTGATCCCAACATTCTACTAAACCGGCTCCATTTCACCATTGGTCTCTCTGGCACTGCCCTCAGTTGGTTCCAGTCATACCTCACGAACCGGACAGAATACATCTCCATGGGCCACTCCACCTCAAACCTACACACAGTCACCTGCGGTGTTCCCCAAGGGTCAGTCCTAGGTCCCATCCTCTTCATCCTCTACCTCATTCCCCTTGGCCAGGTTATCAGTCGCCATGGCCTCTCATTCCACTGTTATGCCGATGACACACAGCTGTATGTCAACGCCAAAGCTACAATCCCTCCTCATTATCATCCCCATCACAACTCACCATCTGCCTGGAGGAGATAAAGGCATGGATGGAGCACAACTTCCTCCAACTCAACAGCTCCAAAACTGAAGCCATCCTGGTCGGCACTCCTCGACAAACTCAATATTCACCCATAATCAGCATCACTTTCTCTGGCACAAACATTCCCCTCCCATCTACAGTCACAAATCTTGGTGTGAAAATGGACTCCCAACTCACCTTCGAATCCCACATAAACCATCTCTGCAAGACCTCCTTCTACCATCTCCGAAACATCTCCAAACTCCGCCCCACTCTCTCCCTTCCAGATGCCGAAAAGCTAGTCCAAGCCTTTATCTCCTCCAGACTGGACTACTGCAATGCACTTCTCATCGGGATCCCTAGCAAGAGCCTGCAAAGGCTACAATACATTCAAAACTCTGCAGCTAGGATCCTGATGAGAGTGCACAAACATGATCATATCACCCCCATCCTCCGTTCACTACACTGGCTTCCGGTCTCCAGCAGAATAGAATACAAGGTTTCCCTCCTCACACACCAATGCATCCATGGACATGCCCCCCCACCTCGAAGAGCTTCTCACCCCACAACACTCATCACGCTCCCTCCGCTCCACAGACTCAAATCACCTCCTCCAGACACCCAGAACCAGACTGAGGACCATGGGTGACAGGGCCTTCAGTGTTGCTGCACCCCGTCTGTGGAATGCCCTTCCTGACACCCTGAGGGCTCCACAGTCCACAGACAGTTTTAAAAGGAACCTTAAGACTTTTCTTTTTAACAAGGCTTTTGGTTCCTCTTCTTAGTTGTCACTTTTAGATCTTTTTAACTGCCCTTCTCTGCCTAGTTTTTTCTTTGTTTTGTTTCATTGTTTTTCTTATTTTTAACTTGTAGCCCTTTGAGATCTTCTGATGTAAAGGGCAATACAAATAAAATTTATTATTATTATTATTATTATATCCAGCAACTTCACACAGCCATTGAAGAGGAGTGGACCAACATTCCACAGGCCACAACTGACAATCTGATAAACTCTATGCAAAGAAGATGTGTTGCACTGCATGAGGCAAATGGTGGTCACACCAGATACTGACTGGTTCTGAGTCCCCAGACCCCAATAAAGCAAAAAAAACCTGCACATTTCAGGGTGGCCTTTTATTGTGGACAGTCTCACTACAGAAGTGCTCACTATCAAACATTAAGACAGATTTGTGAACAACGTTTGAAAGAAATGGTAATATTGTTTATCTGGAATGAATTTTAGATCTTTAAGTCCATCTCATGAAAAATGGGAGCAAAAAAAAAAGTGTTGCGTTTATATTTTTGTTGAGTGTACATATATATATATATATATATATATATATATATATATATATATATATATATATATATATATATATATATATATATATATATATATATACATATATACATATATATATATATATATATATATATATATATATATATATATATATATATATATATATACATATATATATATATATATATATATATATATATATATATATATATATATATATATATATATATATAACTGAAATAAGCTGAAACTGACAAAAGTATTAATAAATAAAAATTTACTGAAAATCAACTGATGAAAATCAGACTTTGCTTTTGAATTATAGACCAAAAGAATTATTTTAAAAAACAAACTAATGAAACTGGCCTAGACAAAAATGATGGTACCCTTGACTTAATGTGTTGTTGCACAACCTTTTGAGTCAGTCTCTGTAATCAGGTGATTTCTGTGACTCACAATGAGACTTCTGCACCTGTCCACAGGTATGTTGGCCCACTCATGAGCAAACTTCTCCAGCTGTCTCAGGTTTGAAGGCTGTCTTCTCCAGACTGCATGTTTCAGCTCCTTCCACAAATGTTCAACAGGATTTAGATCAGGGATCATAGAAGGCCACTTCAGAATAGTCCAGTGTTTTGTTCTGAGCCATTCTTGGGTGTTTTTAGCTGTGTGATTGGCTCATTATCCTGTCGGAGGACCCATGACCTGTGACTGAGACCAGGCTTTCTGACACTGGGCAGCACATTTCACTCCAGAATGTCTTGATAGTCTTCAGATTTCATTGGACCTGCACAGATTCAACACACCCTGTCTCCTTGAAGTTGTTCTGGGCTCTTTGGTTTCCATTCGTATTCTCCGTCTCTTCAGTTTGTCATCAGTTTTCCTCCTGCAGCCACGTCCAGGGAGGTTGGCTACAGTCCTGTGGACCTTAAACTTCTGAATAATCTGTGCAGCTGTAGTCACAGGAACATCAAGCTGCTTGGAGATGGTCTTATAGCCTTTACCTTTAAGATGCTAGTCTATAATTTTATTTCTAATCTCCTGAGACAGCTCTCTCCTTAGCTTTCAGGATGGTACACACCATGATACCAAACAGCACAGTGACCACTTTTCAGCCTTTAAATAGGCAGACTGACTGATTACAAGCTTGGAGACACCTGTGATGATTATTACAGGACACACCTTAGTTTAACATGTCCCTATGGTCACACCATTTTCAATCCTTTGTAGGGGTACCATCTTTTTTGTCCAAGCCAGTTTCATTATTTTGTTTTTTAAAATATTTCTGCAGAACCAAAATTTAAAAGCAATGTCTGATTTTCATTAGCTGATTTTCAGTAAATTTTTATTTATGATTACTTTTGTTATTTTCAAGTTATTTCAGTGACCATGTGGGTTTTCCTTTCAGTAAATGAAGGGTACCAACAATTTTGTCCACGTGTGTATATATTTAGCTATTTTGCAATGAAAACATGGCAGCATCCTTACAGATTTTCACACTGAAACAAAGCAGTGACTACACACATACTTGATAACAGATAGCTACCTTTCAAGGGCAAGAAACACCATGAAGCCAACACTGGCCAGCACAGCAGTGTGATGTACATAAAACCACCAGGAGTGTGGTTGTGTCTCTAACATGATCAACAGGATGAGCTGAAACAGGTCAGAGATGATCAGGTTGATGTCATAGACAGGAGCAGCATGATCACTTCGAACCTGCAGGAAAACATAGGTCATTTTTTCAACAGCTCTGAGAGCGTATGCTGGTCTGACGTCTTTTTCTTCCAAATATCTCATGTCTCTAAACAGCGGTTGCATCTCACAGCATAATATATATTAATAGATGTACCATTTGCAGAGCTTTAAGTCTCATGCATTCAGCGTGTGACAGAAGAATTTGATCCTTTTCACACTCTCAGACGCCACATCTGGTGATTCTCATGCAAGAAAATTTGCACCCACCGAGTTACACTGCTTTATATGCACTGGAACATGTAGCAATATGCTCTGAGCATCATAGAGCTCATCAGGAGCTTGACGAGACCCAGTCAGTTAAAGCAACTACCCATCAGCCAATCAAAAAATAATTTACAGCTGCATATCAGCCAACCAGAAAATAGCACTGCAATATCCAATTGATCTGACAGCAGAGGATGCATGCATACTCACTAGTGCCATATAACATGAATACAGTAAGTTATCATATTTGACTTCTTAGCCTTCTGGATCATAAAATTACTTATTGCACAAAAGGAAAAAAACAAGAATTTTTTTCTTATTCTTCCCCCACACATACCATTAAACAGTAAAGTCTAACTACATTGACATACAAACTGTGGTTACCAGATTCAAAATCATCAATGTTAAGTTCATTAAGGTAATAGTTATATTTTGAAAATGAGAAATGTTTGACTTTAATTAAAATCCAAATTGCACATTTTTAGTTTAAAAGACGATTGTCCAAATGTTTGAGGTTTATCGCCCTCTGACCTTGCATTTGTGATCTTGTCAGGAGGTCTGGGATTTGGACACAATTACAGGATCAAGTTTCTTAAAGGTTCTATGGAAATAACCACAAGAAACATGAAGGATTCATAGAGACGGGGCAATAAAACAAAAATGAGATTGCTTCCAGTCCAAGAACTAATAGCTCTTGTTTGATTTTAATTCTAACATACAAAACTAAACCACTGCTGGCATACAGATGACTGTAGTACCAGCTAAGCTGCCCCACTTGGTGGAAGGGTATGCTTTTCATTTATGTGTGCACTAGGGGATGTATAGGCTGGTCAACTTGACAGTTGTGTGATGATTCATTTCAAGTAAATGGCATATTACTCTATTTGGCAATAACAACATGAATGTCTTGGAGAAGGCAGCAGATGAGAACTGAAATTGGTCTGATGCTACGGCCACACCGGACGCAAATTGGCGAATTTAAGCCACAGTAAAGCCTGAGACGCTGCTCTTAACGCCAGCTGGGCGCTGGACATTTTGACAAGCTGAGGGACGGCAGCGTCCGGCGCAGGCGCGGTAGAGAGCCGGAGCCAATCGGACTCAGTGATGACCCGTGCAGGCAAATCCAGCTGGAAACGAATATTTACAGAACTTACCTTCAAAACCTGTCTCCTCAGAGACTTTCACCCAAGCCTGATCCCTTTTGTCCCGGTCTCTGTAGAGAACAGAATAGAATAGAATAGAACAGCTCCGGATGATGGCAAACAGCGCAGATAAACCTCTCCTCCATCTTTGTGAGGGGGTTTGGCGGAGTGCAGGGGCAGGCGTCACATGTCATCAAATCAATGGCGTTGGGGGAATGTCATCGCTGATTGGCTGCCGCTGCTGGCGTCCGCGAACTGCCGTCCAATGTTCAGTATTTTCAACTTTCGGCGTCGGCGTTTGGGGCGTCAAAACGCCTCGACGCTCCAAACGCACCGCGCCAAACGCGTCCAACGCTCCAGAAGCGCCGTGCCAAACGCGTCCAACGCTCCAGACGTGCCGCACCAAACACGTCCAATTCTCCAGACGTGCTGTGCCAAACGCGTCCAATGCTCCAGGCAGCGCCCGCGCCAAATGCGTCAATGCGCCGCCGAAGCGATTTGCGTCAAGGCAGCGTGTTTGCATTGACTTTGTATGTAATCTGAAGCGCCGCGTCCAGGCGAATTTGCGTCCGGTGTGGCTGACCGTAATATTGTCATCCAGCAGACAGCAAGCCTTCATCCAGCTCATGTTAACAGCAAACCAGAATCGTTAACCTGCTGACATCATAAATGTTCTGCTTCATATCAGCACCTACAGCTGCAAACTGAATGAGGACTGCTCTACACCAGTGATTCCCAACCAGGGGAATGCGTGTATCCCAAGGGGTACGTGAGAACACTACAGGGGGTACGTTGAAAAATTAAAAAAAATTATTAAGAAGAGGGTTAAGAGAAGTCCGCAGAGAAACTATTTTGAGTGTTTTGTTCCTGATTTTTAAAGCTAAATGCATGCTTAAATGGGTCTTATTCAAGAAGCTCTGGTGGTTTGTGGTAAACATTACGACAAAGGCAGGTTGGTTATTTTGATTCTGTATCTATTTACAAGTACAGATTTCTTTTCAATGCAACATATTTATTATTCCGTTTTATTTGGGTTAAAAAGAAGAACATTTCTGAAAACAAAATGTCAAAATTAAGGAGATAATAAAATTATTTTCCGTTATTAATCAGTTGTGTTATGTTTTGCTTTAGAAGAATCATCAACACGTATGAATGAGGGGGTACTCATGACAAAAAGGTTCAGGGGTACACAAGACATAAAAGGCTGGGAACCACTGCTCTACACATTTTACCCATAGGCCTACTGTTCATCTTCAAGAGGCAGAGAGAGTTCACTTTGGACACAGACTGAATAAAGAGGAAGACATTATATATTAAAGTACTTACCATAGAGTAGACTGAGCAGATGGCCAGCAGGATCAGAGGAAGGCCAATGCAAATGACAATAAATGTCACTATACTCATGATTGAATAAATTCTGGTCAGATAAATAATAAATTCTGGTATGACAATAACATTCAGATCAGAGCTGCTCATGGTGACAGAGCTGTTGTTCATGGTGACATCCTCCATCCTTCAGACTGTGACCTGTTTTGTGAGAGATCATCAGTTATACCAGGGTAACACATTTCATTGATTCATACTTTTAGTTTACATAAACACAAAAAATTAAAGATTGTGCATAATCATTTAAAAAAGCTATCTGATGGTTATTTTTTCCTAAACATATTAAGAGAATTGGTCTGTTGACCCTCATGTTGTCTCTTTAGTTAGCACTACCAACCTGACACATCAGATTTACAGATCCATATATCCACCATGGAATATTTCACTAATCCATCTGGGAAAGAGCTGTTTGGAAATGTTTTTAGAGGCAGATCCTTCAAAAACAACAGCAGCTTGTGATTGGATGATTGTTCTGCTCGTCACAGACCAATTCATTTCTGGGTCATTCCGCCAAAACAGTGAAATTTGCTTGTCGTAACTCTTCAAAATTAAACTTCATTTTTCATTCCATTTCAAAATAGAATTTAGTTATATACATATTTACTCATTTAAAAAGAGTACTGGTCAATCTCAGGCTACTTTATTTTATTTTTTGCAACTTTTGACAGTTTATTATCATTGCAATTTTTTCTCTGCTGTTACCAAAACTCAAATGCCATTTTAAAACCATGAAAACGTATAATTATAAAAAGAATATCAACCACATACAATGTTCCCCCTGAGAAAAAGAGTTAATTTAGAAGAAATGGTCCGTTATACGATGAAAACACGAATATTTATCACAAAAAACGACTTTTTTTGTTGCTGTTACTCTTTATTTGAGTAACAGCAATGAGGGTAACAGCAATGAGTTTTTAGCATAAAATTAGCAATTGTGTGAAATCTAGCCACTTAGCATCTATGCTAGTAGCTTGAGCACATGGAGCACATTCTTAAGATTTAACTGAATATTTTACTTTGATATCAACAAATGTTGTTTTAGAGATAACTTAGGTAACAGGACTGAGTTTTTAGACTGACCATCTCTAAAACAGCTCATATATCATTAAATTTAAGGAAAAATAAAAGAGATAACTAACTTTCGGTCTTCCCATGACCTGCAGAAGACCTAAATGATGTCACTTCCAGCAGAACATGTCACTGGTGGAATGTTCCAGAATTTTAAAGGGGAATGTGTTTGGGTGAAAACCTGGGGACAGCACTAAAATGTAAATTTTAACCAGAATATAATGACTTCTTTGTGAGACTTTTTTTTTTTAAAGTGTAGATAGAATATGGAGTCACACTTAAATGCAAAAGAAAATTTGCTTTGGAAGGATTTTGTTCATGATGCATTGTAGTAAAGTGTAGCGTTTGGCTGTGGGGACAGGAAAGAAATGCTATGTATAAGTGTTTTGGATGCCATTTTAAAATATGAAAAAAAATATATCTGTAATTTTCTACAAATATTAATGTGTATGGTGTTTAGTATAATAGTAAAATATAATTTGTAATATATTATTACTTGTGTTTATACATTTAATATACAATAATATGCTGGGGACAGAAATTTCACTCTTTTGGCGGAATCGCCCTTCTAGCAATGCCGCTATGTATGACGTAGCAGCTCGCACTGTTGTTAGCTGTTAGCTTAAACTAGCTCGGACTATCATCTTACACTAAATTATAGCACACAAGTGAATCACTTAACACTTGTATGTGACATGAACCTCGTCAAAGACAATCCCTACCAAGTTTTAAACTTCTGAGGACAGCATATTTCATATTTTTTTATTTCGCTAAGTAAAGGAGAGTGGGGTGAGTAGTGCCAGTTTTTACTCAAAGTGCCTTTAAAGCAAGGGGATAACTGCCTTCAACTAAAATATGTACATTAACTTTAGGATGTGTTGCATCCCTGGGAAAAGTCACTTTGGATATTAAATAAACAGTTTGAGATATCAAGCTTTATTTTTAAAATAAATTTTGTTCTCAAACAAACAGTATAGAATTATAAAAGTAAGACAAATTCAATACATACTTACATATCTAATCTTTATTAAAGACTTTACAAAATCGACGCCCACTTTTCTATGATGAGACCTATAGCACCAACTGAGCACATTTAGAACAAAGTCAGCTGCAATTCTCAAAACCAAGCTACAAATCAACATCTTATCTTCTTTAATAAGACATATTTAACATGAACAAAATAAAATTCAAGTTGAGCACCTAATCAACTTCAGTTCTCCTCACAGATCGGCCTGCTACTTAAAGGAACACTACACCCAAACAACGATTTGGCCTCATTTCTACTCACCCTCATGCTGAACAACACTGTGGAGTAGTTTTGGAACATCTAGGATGCAGCTGGAGATCTGGGGGAATCCTCGCTGTCCACTGACATTGATATCATGACTTAGATAAGAGCCCGAACAAACAGTGTCCTTAAAAGTCCACAAAAAGTCGGCAATATTCCTCCATACTGCTCGTGCGCTGTAATCCAAGTGTCCTGAGTGGGTAACGTCCACCATTTACTCGAAACAACATCATTTAGCACATGTTTATAGCCTAAACAGTACTACTTGGCATTTCTATGATACACTTACGGGTGCCTACGGGAGCCGCGGCTGACCAAAACAAACGAATGTGCACTCTGCAATAACTAGGAGCGTAGAACAAGAAACAAGAAATCCCACATTCTGCTGACCCCTCTTGTGTCTGTCCACGGCTCCGTCGCTCACAGCAGAATGTGGGATTTTTTCTTCTACGCTCCTTACCCTTATCATTTCTCCCTGCCTCTGTTGTAGAGGAGCACCTGGTACAAACAGTTGGCACTTTTAACTCAAAAAAACTCTTTTGGTGTGTCAGAGTAAATTAACAGCATGTATTTGAGCTTTTTTTGTCAGTTCCAATTTATCCAGGTCTAAAATGGTGCAATATACATATTTGTTATTTACCAATGTATAAAACTATATGACTCATTTGGCGACAGATGAGCCTGTAGTTTGAGTCGAATCATAGTGAGATGGTTGTTAAAAACTGAGTGTTGCACAGTACTGCCCCACCAAGAATATTTTTCACTAGCCGCCACTGACATTAAGTCAAGGGTACCATCGTTTTTGTCCAGGCCAGTTTCAATAGTTTGTTTTTTAAAATAATTCTCTTTGACTACAATTCAAAAGAAAAGTCTGATTTTCATTAGTTGGTTTTCAGTAATTTTTTATTTATTATTACTTTTGTCAGTTTCAGCTTATTTCAGTGACCATGTGGGTTTTTCTCTTTTTAAGGGTACCAACAATTTTGTTCACGTCTGTATATCTGCAAAACACTGCCATGGGACAAGAATTCAAAGATTATTTGAATGGTGAATTCAGGAAGTATGTGAATCATTCAGGTCTTGTTTAACGTGGCGAGAAGCATAGATTTTATTTTGTTTTTTATAAAATTTGGCCGGTGAAAATGGTAAATTTACTGCAAATTTTGCAAAGAAGACATAAGAACTAAAGTGATGTTGATGAAATCTCATTTTGCATATTTCCAAACATTTTTTTAGGCTCTTATACAGATGGACTAATGAAATATACTACATGGTCCATCAAGTGTGTCAGGTTATCAATATTATGCTTATGTCAGTTACTTTAATTCCAGTTTAAGAGTGGGTCCATTTCATTTCTATAAGGGAAAGGGCACTGTTTTGGTCGGCCTCTATATCTAAATTATCATTTCCAACATTTCAAATTTCCAAAATTTAAAAAAACTGCCTCTGCTGGTCCAGGTTTGAAACCAGCCGGGGGTCTGTTTACAGAGTGTCTTCTCCTATTCCCATGCCACCTTTCACAAGCCTGTCCACTGTTTCTTTCTCAATCAATAAAAAAACTAACAAAAACTTCCCCATCTGGCACTGTTAACCATGCAAAAAAAATCCTAAATCCCACTTAGAGATTTTGGATCACTACCACCTAATTATATCACATTTTCTGCAGCAACTATCTTTAAAAAAATTAATGAAAATGTTAAAAAGTTTTTGAGTTATAAAGGGAAATGTTGAAATCTGCCCTATCTCAAAATGTCAACATATCCTAAAAAAATTTCTGACAAAATCCTCATAACTATTTTCCTTGTGGCGTTACCCACATTTCATGAACATTTCATGAAAATCTGTAAAAATGTTGGAGTATTTTGTTCACAAGCTAATATTTATTAATGTAAAATAAAGGCTAACACAATAATGCTCTCTGTAGATATGCATAGCTACTGCTCTGTTTTTAATGCTTAAGTAAAATCAACAAAACATACATTACCTTTTGAAGCATTGGTTGGATGTGTTTTCTGCTTGTTGTCCGATGTTTGTTTGGCTTCAATACACAAAGAGTCCACGGTAAATATGCTGAGCGATAACATCTGGATGGATGATAATGATCTGCTTCTGAGCCTCAGGGAAAACAAAAATAGTACCCAGACACGACTATGTAAAGTAACATTACATAACAGCACATTAGTTTGAAAGAATAAAAATAACTTTAAAAGTTAGATGTTATGGATGTGTATAGTATACCAATATATGTAATCAGGTTGAAAGTTTGTTGGGCATCTACATGTTGTGTCAAAATGTTGGCATATGTTTTTGAAAACGGAAGCTTTTTCTCCACCACTTAAAAAAAAAAACTATCCACTTGGGAAGTTTTCAAAATCGTTTTCCTAGTCTTTGCTAAAAAGGGTCTAATTAGTATGCCTAAGCACCTCAAATTCTGAGGAGCATCTTTTTCAAACAGTCTTGCAACTCCATCAGTTCCTTCTATAATATGCTAGTCATGCTGCTCGAAACCTTCCAACCAAAAATAACTTAATGTTGAGCTTTCTGGTGACCCTTGGAGAGTGCTGCTTTGAAAAATGTAAATAAGAGTCGGAGCAACATATCTCATGAATCTACACAGAGACTGTAAACCTCACTCTCTCAGATCCATAAATTTAATCCCACTTCATCTCCACAATGTTTTAAATGGTAATGTTACATATGGAGGTAGTTTCTGACCTCCAGCACTCCTAACGAGCCTCTCACCTGTTCTCAGTGCACCCAGCTGGTGCTCATCAGCCTGGGTAGTTTATAAAAGGAGGCTCTTTCCCTCATTTTGGGGTGTGACACCAAAGAGCCAACACCTTCAGCTGGTTTTCTTTTGGTTTCTGTGAAATTAGTGATATGAGAGGGGGTGTGATTGTGTGTCTTTGATGAAAAGTGATTTAATACAAGAGTTGTGAGATTTAATCTCTTAAGAGAATTTTTCATTCAGTGTTAACCCCCTCCAAGCAACCCAACAATTTAAAGTGTTTTTTTGATAAGTTTGTCTACTCTTTTGGTAGAATTAGTGGGTGGCTATGGGGAGTCATACCTTCACTCCACCTTTTAGAACCCAGAGGTTTTATTTTTATGTTTGAAAAGGTGCAGATTTTCTTTTTGTTAGTTTCCCTGTCCATGACCTCTGTCCTTCATGTGGCGTGACTTGCAGAAACGTAACAGTCATTGACCCCAGTTAGTGACCATAACACACACAAGTGTCACTCCCAACATAAGCTGAGTGTGGAAGGTCGGGTACCACCAGGAAGTTGTGTGTTAACTCCCTGTGGTTCCATCGTACCTTCAATGCACAAAGTCCTTCTGCACCCATGGTGGTGCAAGGGAGAGTGGCTCTAATAGGAAACAGGATGTTTTCTGGATGCACTAGATGTCAGGGCTGTTATTTGACAATGAGTCGTATAGTTTGCGACTAATTGCAGATTTATCAGCCCAAAGAGCTGGAGTAACATCCTCAATGTGTGCGATCTCAAGCACAACGGCATTTTTAACAAGCAGTTCCGGCTTGGTTGAGGCGACTTCCTCACTAAATTCACACAGGAAGGTTTCTCTTTGTGTGACAGAGTCATTCAAAGACCGAGGATCTGGCCTTGAGGCATTGTGCGATGAACTTATTTGTTCTTTTGACACAGGTGGTGTATTCTCCAATGGCCCTTGTGTTAAAGCACAAAGGAAATAAAGGCAGAGGGCTGCAGACTTGTGCCCATATTTTCAGGCGTTTATAGTCAATTAGTGGCTTGAATCGTTTCAGAGGTCTTGTTGTTAAGAAAAGGAATGGACACGACGTGCTATGTAGACCTGCTGTACAAGAGATTGGACCAATAGTTATGTTAAGCATGGTCATTGCAGTTAGGGCTGTACTTTCAGGAGCATAGGTCGTACTTCCATGGTACAAGGGTACAGTCTCAAGTCTTTGTTTGACCGGCACATCATAGTGTTCAAGGTGTTATAGAGCGATAAAGACAGTGATATCTGCAGCAGTGTCAAGAGTGCCTCATGTTTGAACTCACGTTCAAGAGTGGCATTGAAATAAAACTTCTGTGCCACACCTTTTTTCTGTGAGGTTGCACAAGAATCGGAGGAAGGGTGGTTCAACCTGGATAAGAGGAGCTTTCTCACTGACAGGTACTTCTGCTGAGTCTGTTTGGACCACAAGGATCGCACTTGTCAGAGTAAAATCCATACTTGGAATCCTAAAGCCCACAAAAATGTCACAGATGAAAACATTTCTTGGAATGATAGGTTATTGTAAAAAGTGGATAATAGATGATGCTTTTCTGACAGCTCCCCTTCTTGAAATGTCCAAACCATCAACCTGTACTCAACCCTTTATTCCGATCAAGCCCACGAGTCACTTAACAACTTGAAACAGGCATTAGCGGCAGCCCCTACATTAGGCCCTCCTGACTATAGCCAGTGTTTCATACTTTTGTACATGAAAAAAGGATTTGCACAATCCATTCTCACTCAGCGCCATAACTCTTCTAACAGACCTGTTGCATATTTCTCCTCAAAATCAGCTGACATTGTTTTGGGTTCCCAATTCAGTCATGTTACCACATGATATACTCACTATGATTACCAGGGAAGCACACAAACATATAACAGGGACTAGGGAGGCTAAATATGTATTAACACTAACTGCTCCTCATATCACTCTTAAAGATGCTCTGTTCTTAATCCTGCAACTCTTTTACCCACACAGGAAGATGGTGACTCACATGATTGCTTAGTAGTTACCTCCCTTTAATCCAAACCTCGTCCTGATGTCTTACGGCGTGTTCCCACTGAAAGCGTTGCAAATTTTTCGCGCGTTGCAAATTTTTCGCGCGTTGATATTACATGCAATGTCAATTTAAAGACGCCAATTGACGCTGCATCGGGGCGAGCATAGAGCGGCGTCAAGCGTTGAGCGGCGAGCGTTTTTTCGCTGGAAAAATGCTCGCCGCTTGACGCTCGAGTTGAAATAATTGAACTTTTCGAGCGAGTAAGCGTCTTGACA
This sequence comes from Scarus forsteni, assembly GCA_036419115.1. Classification (NCBI taxonomy): domain Eukaryota; kingdom Metazoa; phylum Chordata; class Actinopteri; order Labriformes; family Labridae; genus Scarus; species Scarus forsteni. Next base: position 45,669 of record JAZDUH010000284.1, read on the forward strand.
CGCCGGGACAGCCTATCAGGGTGGAGATTGTCACTGACGTAGGGCATTCTGGGGTTCGGAGTCTTGCTAATTTGACAAACTGCTAAACTGGAGACAGATGGTAAGGCGCTCCGTAGCTGGAATGGAGCGCCTGTAGTTAGTATCATGGCAGGAGATCCTGGCACCAACCCTGGCTAGCAGGTCTTCAAACTGGGCAACAGTCAGCCTGAAGTACCGCTGGAACCGGCTGTCGTCCAGACGCAGCTCCTGCAAGAGACGGTGGAACTTACCGAGCTCACACCGCCTCCGTAGGGTAGTATGCATCTAGTACTGACGTCGCAGCTGACTTCTCCACAGCAGGTACAGAGCAGCGATGGTGATAATCAGAGCCATGTTGAATGAAGAAATGATATGATGAAGAAGAAATAATGGCAGACTTTTCGTGCAATGACGCCGCGGCGAGTGGTGAGCGTTTTTTTGCATATTTTTACCAGCGTCAAAACTCGAGCGTTAAGCGCGGCGCGATTTCACTTGACGCACGAATACACTGGCTTTCAATGCTTTCGGTGGGAACATGCCGTTAGAAACTCCTCTGCCTAACTGTGAACTTGTCTTTCACACTGATGGTTCTGCTAATACAGACAAATGGAGTGCCGTATGCAGTGTGTGATAACTTTTCAGTCTTGAAAGCTCTGCCCTGCCACCCTCAAGCTCCACCCAAGTAGCTGAACTGTACGCAGTGATGAGAGCCTGTCATCTCGCAAAAGATAAAACTGTAACGATTTTCATAGATTCCAGATATGCTGTTGGTTGTGTACATGATTTTGGTTTGCTTTGGGCAAACCGAGGATTCATAACCTCTTCAGGAACACCTGTAAAACATGGTAATCTAATTGGACAACTTATAGATGCAGTACAGTTACCCACATCCATTGCTGTTGTTAAATGTGAGGCTCATACTAGATCCGCTGATTCTGTTTCAAAAGGCAATGCTTTAGCTGACCATGCAGCCAAAGCAGCTGCAAAATTTGGTAAAACTGTCCATGTTAAGCTTTTCCCCACTATACAAGCCGGAAACATTGCCTCTTCTGATGATGTGGCCTTACTACAACAGCCTGCTGATGTGAAGGAGCATAAGTTGTGGCTTTCCCATGGATGTATATATGTAAATAACATGTGGGTCCACAATGATGGCCGTGTTGTGGCCCCCACTTGTCTATTCCCATGGTTCGCCCGAATGTCACATGGGTTAGCACATGTAAGCAAGGGAAGTACGTGCGAAATATATTTAAAGACTGGTATGCTCCTGGATTTACCTCCTATGCGCAAACATACTTCGAACATTCTGTAGCGATTAGAAATTTGGCAGCATTAAATCTGAAAGATTTAGTTGTTAAATTATTAATTATCAATTAACAATTCACTGTATTGTTCTCTTTGGGGGCACCAGCCTTTTAATAAGGCAAATCTTAATTTAATTAATTACCTATTTAATTCCCTCAAATAAAGTAAATTAATCAAATCAAGTTTTATCAATCTCAAAGTCTTAAGGCAGAATTCTCGCTTCAGGGACACTGAATTCTAAAGAACACTAACAGAGTGAATTTAAAAACAATAATTACAAATTTATTAAAATGAAAAATGGTTACAATGCATGAAATAAATGGTAGATTATGGATGAAATGAGAATAAACAACCAGTCTGAATGGAAATGCCAAGGATAACCTATACGAAAGTCTGTGAGGAATTTCGGAGAAAAGTTGGATTGAATCAATCTAATGTCAGAACACCTTTAAGGTCTAAGAGCGCATCAAACCTCCTTTTAAGTACAAAGTAACTGAATGTTTGCCTACTTGGTCGTGGAGGACTCGTGGTTCTCTCTGAGGCTCGAAGATCCAGGCTACTGGTGGATCAGGTCAGACCGATGTTGGATCAAGTTGATCCGGGTTGGTTTGGCTTAGAAAGCCGAATGACAGATCTGCGGTCCGAGTCTCACCAGTGCCCCACGGATCCTTCTGGACAGTTCGATCAGAGGCCCCTCTGGCAAACACAGACTTTGAAGTGGGCTGCGGCTCAAAAGGTTTTGACGAGAAAATGAAAAATTGAATCTGATCCGCGTGTTTTTTTAAGCGCCGTCACTGGCCAGGTTAACAATGTCTCACAGACAACTATGCGAGATAAAAAAAATCTAAATAATGCTATGCAGGCTTTTGATGAGGATTGGGATATTCAGATTTTCAAAGTTAAATCTGAATAGAAAAACTTAAGCTGCGGATCAAAGTTGCTCTCTAAACAAAAATTAATAAAAGTATGCGCACTCAGCATAGGAAAAGAAACTACACATGCCTATAAGACACAGGCCTAACGGTGTAGTCAAAACGATATCGGAGTGGAGTAAGAAAGTAACGAAAAAGAAAGTAATGAAAGAGTGACGGCAGCGACGACAGAGCAAGAGAGAGTGAGATTCGACAACTCTGATTTATAAAGCTCAGTCGAGTGGGCGGGTGATGACATCATAGGCCGATTCTCGCCTATATTAATTATTAAGTTTTAACCATAATGACGAATTACTCATATCACTCCACTCACCATGAGTATTGGGTCTCAAACCACATGCACGAATGAATAGAGGATGATATCAAACAATTCTGATACATTTAAAGAGAAACACACACAGTAACCATACCACGGTTACTGTCAGGCTTGCTGTGAATCATGAACATAGGGCTGTGTACAACTGGGGCTAAATTAATATGTTGATAGGCACTGTTAAAAATACATAGTAACACATATTGATTACATTGTCACTAAGTTCTGATATCTGTTGCAGAGCATATGAACATACCTACAATTGTGCTCTACCAAGAAAAGTCGCTAGGTTAAGCTGTTGGTCTTTTTAATACTTCACAGGTCTATTACATTAGAATTCATACATCTTAATTTCATAATGCAACATGCTAGAGAGTCTGTTAAAAGAACACTGGAATGTACATCACACCCTGAGTACACAGTTTGTGATTTGGAACCTTAATACCAAGTCTTTAAGGTCCCTTTGCAACCTGAAGTTTTTCTGGAGGTTTTGGAATGCAAAGAGGTATCCAGATCCTGGGGGACCAAATGGAGAAATTTATGACCTGCAGCTGCAGGGACAGACCGCCGTTCACGGAGGTATGGGAGATTAGGATTGTTTACTGATGTTCCCTCAACTGTGACTCTTCCTGCCAATCTGGAAGGGAGTTTCGAGACTGCATGGCGCCAATGGGAATCTTGACGAATCAGAGGCTTGATTCTCCCCAACGTGTTGGAGAGTATCCTAAATCAAAGAGAGTGTTTGGTCCTGAAGAGTGCATATGGTGGGTCATTCGTTGGTCACGCCAACAACAGGAATCAGGACAATTGAGGTGTTGGCGTCGCAAAGCAGAGAGGGGGAAGAGGCCCAGAGGAACGTTTGATGAATTCAACATGACAACTCCCTGCTTCTTAACTCTTAATGTTTCTGACGCTACATTTCCCCCCTTTCGTCATGATGGGTTTTGATCCGAAGAAACATCAGGACGACCAAGGAAGCTGATCAGGAACAGTAGGAACAGGAACCGGCACTGGAGCAGGTGCAGGCACAGGAACAGGAACCGGCACCGGAGCAGGTGCAGGCACAGAAACAGTTGCACTTAAAAGGAGCTTGATGCATAAACATTTCTATATGTATAAGAGTGTATGTATACTCTACAAGAGTGTTTGCATCTAATGAAAACATGTGACAACTATAATAAGACTTTTGTAAAAGTTTAGAAGCTCACAGGCTACTAGTATCCATTTCCACCAGAGCTTCGAGATTCCTTTGTATTGAATCTCGGTGTCTCGTATCTATTGTGGTCCTAGAGGTTAGTCTCGAATCCTGTTTCTTAAATCGAGAGAGTGCTCTGCTATGTCGATCAATCTGGCACTGTAGGGCGTTACCACGTTTTGGGTATAGGTAAGCCAGGATGAAGACGAATACATATCCTAAGCTTACGCTAATGGCTAACATGGTATCGGAGGCTGACCAGGAATAGGTTATTTGCTCCATGGGGGCCCCTTCTTGTGATGCTATTTCTTTAAGGACATCATCAACAGGGGTCAAGTCAATAGTCTGCGATCCCTCAAACTGGATCTGGGTGATGGTGCTAGGTGCTAACTGTAGGGCATGCTTGCTGAAGAAGTCTGGAAGTTCAATGACAGCTTCAAATTGTTCCGGGTTCAGGTAATAGAGTGCGATGTCATCAGTTGGTGGGACCTCAACCCACATTGTCTGGTCCAATAAAGGAATATGGGTGGTGGTATCATGCTGGTCATAGATCAACACGGCAAATTTTGATGGAGTATTAACTAACCAGCGATGACCTACCACTTCCACGGTTGTGGTAGTGACCTGAGATCGAGGTGTGACCGTAGTAGGGCACCGATTCTCTGGTAACATGGGTGTTAGGCTGCAAATGCCATTGGTACTGTCGCGTACAAAGGGCTTACTAGGACAAAGGAAGTGGATTTCCTTAGTCCGCGTGCACATTCCAAGGTTTGGGGCCAAGTATAATTCAGGGTTGTTGTCATGGTAGGCAACCACTGATGGGGTGTAAATTTTTACATGAGTGTCCCCATGCCAAAATCCAACGTTGACAACATCCTTGAGCCGATAGATGTTTTCTGATGCCACGATTGGCAAGTTTAAAAGAAATGCCATTTCTCGCCCTTCAGGGTTAACAAAGATTGGGACAGCACTTCCCAGTGTGTAGGCCAAGTGAGCCTGAAGAGGGCTAATGGTCTCACGAGTAGCCGTGCTGATAAGGTCCCGTACTAGAGACAGTGGAACCAAGTACGGTGGAATTTTGCCCATTGCAAGACTGTCGATGGAGGACCCGACTTCTTGAAGCATATCCGACAGGAGCATGTTAAGAAGAAGTGTATGGGCGTAGTCAGCTTGAACAACCGTTAGCAGTGAATTAACTGCACGCAAAGTCTTGTTCAAAACTTCGCTGTGGGTGTTGACTGCGAGAACAGTGCCTTTAACGGTCTGTCCGATCATCTGTAATTCTCTGTTGCTGGCTAATTTGGGATCTAATGTGGGGAATTTCTGCTTCTAGCTCTCCCACATGGCGTTTAATAGTGGTCAGACTAACGGTGTTGTACGAGGAGAGACCCAAACTAAAAAGGGAGCCAGCAACTGAGGCTGCAGTGAGTAGTGCTCCAATGAACCGCTTGAATCTTTTATTTGGACTACTTGGCTCTGACTGGGTGATCATACATTTCTGTAGCTGCTCCAGCATGTGGGTGATGTCTGCCTCAGCATGACTCAGAACCTCTCTGCTCCACTGCACTCCGGCCCAACAGGTCAGTTTGTCAGTTGAGAGGGCGTTCTTCAGGTAAACTTCACGGGAATTCAACCTGACAAACACTTTCTGTGTGGGCAGGTGGCAGTTGGTAATCAATAGTCCAGGTTGTTCCTTGAGGACAATCCCGGAATCCAATCCTGGCTCTAGGGTCTCTGGGGCAGTCTGGTTGGCCATCAGGCCAAGACCCAGGAGGGTAAGCAGCCACATCATCCTGAGGAAGAGTGTGGACATGGTTAGGATGGTCTTGACACTGTGCTTTGGTTTTACTGTACACGTTTATCAGAGGCTAACCAATGTTTATTACTACTGCACAGTCTCTAGAAAATAGCAACAACTATGTCAACAGATCACAATACAAGGGTAGGAGTCAAAGTCAAAGATTAAACAGAGATGTATATGGCATTCACACAATCAGAAACAACACAGTGGATTCTATCTTCAAAAGCAGAATCCTTCAAAGTGTTGGGATGTTGGGTTTACAACAATTTCCTTAAGTTCTAACTGGGACGTTTTGGATCCCGACAAGTCCCATGGGATTCTGATAAGGCTTAATCTGATTGCGGTGGACCCACTTAAGGGTTGGTGGTTTGTTTCTTTTGGTGATCTTGACTTGGTACACCACAGGTGAGAGTTTTTCTGTGATTACATATGGCCCAGCCCACCGAGGTAGGAATTTTCTGGCTAGTTTCCCAGCCTTTGAGCCTTTGTCTCCAGTGGGTTGGGTGTAAAGGTAATACCACACCTTGTCCCCCACTTGGAGTTCATCCTTAGAGGCCTTTTGGTCATAGTAGGCCTTGCAGCCCTCTGTGCTTTTGTTGAGATGTTCTTGTGCGAAAGCAAAAGTAGCCTTGAGATGTTGGTGGAGATCAGTCATGTACTCATGCGTAGTATATGCTGTGGCGATGTTGGCTTCACCTGGCTGGTAAAGCAAGTGTAGCGGCAGTGTCATCTGCCTGCCCGTCATGAGTTCGAAAGGTGAGAAGCCAGTGGCTTCATGTGGTGTTGCTCTGATGGCCATCAAGACCAGGGGGAGTTTGACATCCCAATCTTTGTGGTTGGTTGACACGTACTTTTTTAGTATTGTCACCACCGTTCGATTTGCACGTTCTACCTGGCCTGAAGCTTGAGGATGGAAGCTGACGTGAAAGTTAGCCTTAACGCCTAGCAACTACTACACCTGTTGCATGACCTCTGAGGTGAAATGTGTGCCTTTGTCAGAGTTGACACGGCTTGGCAGTCCGAATCGCGAAAACACATGGTTCATTAAGAGATATGCTGTGGTCTGAGCTGTGTCGTTTGGGGCAGGCAGGCATTCTATCCATTTGGTGAATGCGCAGACAACCATAAGGAAATACTTATTTCCGCTTGTGGATCTGGTTAGGGGTCCAACCCAGTCAATCTGGAGATCTGACCAAAGAAAGAAGACACCTCTTCGTTGTAGAGGTGCTCGATGCAGTGGGTTTGATGGCTGAAATTGACAACAGACCAGACAGCCTTTTATGTAGTCTGCCACATCCTGTTGCATATGTGGCCAATAGGCCACTTGTTGCAGTGTTAAGTGTGGCTGTACTTCCTCTGTGTCCTGCACTTGGGGAGTCATGGGCATACATCAGCATAACCCGCCTGTGGCTCCGAGGAACAACAAAAGCAGGCGACAGGTGTGAGTCGGAGACAAAGACAAGGAGGCCCTTGACGAGTCGAAGGGAGGAGCGGACACGATAAAGATGCCTGAAACCTGGGACAGAGTCCAGGTCCGCAAGAGTCGAGGAGGGATCAGCCGCACTCGAAAGAAGGTCAATCATTTTAGTGATGGCAGGGTCCGAAGATTGGAGGGTTACAAGGTCTGAGTCGTTGAAAGCAGGCGTTACCAAGCCACAAGATGGAGGTGGTGGGGAGGCGGAGGTTACGGTGGAGGTGGGGGTGGAGTTGGGGACAGAAGATGCTTTCTGTGATCGGGTAACTGCGCAGACAGTCGGTTCAGTTTGGCTGATCATGGGGTCAGGGTTGAAGTGTCAAGGTGTGCCTGAAAAGGCACCATGTTTGGCAAGTGAATCAGCCTGGCCATTAAGGATTTTATCTTGACCTGGGATGCGTGAATGACCCCTGACCTTTTTCCAGTAAACATGCAAGTCATGTTCAATCGTCAGTTTATCACATGCCAAGAAAAGGTCTTTGTGTTTGACCTGTTTGTTGTTTGAGGATAAGAAACCATTGCGTTTCCAGGTGGGAAGGTGACATGAGAAATTGAGGCGTGCATAAATCTGTGGATATTCTCAGTCATCCAGGCCATGACTCATCTCAAACAAAGCGTAAATCGTGTCAACTGGACCAAGCTTGTGTGAGTAGAAAACATTCATTCTGCTCTCCAAACTTGTGGCTATCCAAACTGGGCTTTTAGCAAAACTGCTAAAAAACCCAGGGAGGATAGGAAAGACGAGGTCCACAAGAAGAGAAACAATATTGTCATACCCTATGTGGCAGGAGTTTCAGAGAAACTCAGGAGGATCTTTAACACCCACCAGATCCCCGTACACTTCAAGCCCAGCAACACTCTGAGGCAGAAACTTGTTCATCCCAAGGACAAAATTCCAAGGGAAAAACAAAGCAATGTGGTGTACGCAGTGCAGTGCAATGAGGAATGCTCTGACCTGTACATCGGAGAGACTAAGCAACCATTACATAAGCATGTCACAACACAGGAGGGCCACGACCACAGGCCAGGACTCAGCAGTCCACCTCCACCTCCAGGAGAAGGGGCACTCCTTTGATGACAACAAGGTGCGCATTCTAGCCAGAGAGGACAGATGGTTTGAGAGAGGGGTAAAAGAAGCCATTCATGTCAAACTAGAACGGCCATCTTTAAACAGAGGAGGAGGCCTCAGACACCACTTGTCTCCCACATACAATGCTGTCTTTGGAGCCCTCCCAAGGAGGCGCAGCCGTCCTTCACACCTTCAGCCAGGTGACCCTAATGACTCGCATAGGAGAGCCGGGGGTGAACAACTGCCCAGCAGGGCTATTGTCCCACTTTAACACCTAACGAGCCTTTGGCTCGGTCACATAATGACTTATTTTTGTGCTTTACTACCTCCCTCCTGGTGTATAGATATCCTTACTCCCCACCAGGATCTTTGGAACTGAAGAAGCTTCTTGGATGAGAAGCAAAACGTTTTCTACTCACACAAGCTTGGTCCAGTTGACACGATTTACGCTTTGTTTGAGATGAGTCATGGCCTGGATGACTGAGAATATCCACAGATTTATTCATACTCATTTTGGGGTGGACACCCTGCGGAGGGTGCGGGAGTATGAGAGGCTGGCGAGGAAAGTGGCGGATTACAGGAACCATTTGCGGTTCAACCTGCGATGCAGGCAAAAAAGGATCCTTCCCAAAAGCTTGTGGCTCACCTCCACGGTGAAAGGTCACAGGGCAGAATGTATCCTAAAGAGGGCACAGAACCAACTCCTCAATGGGAGAGTTAGACAGGTTCTTTTTACCATCGATGTCCTACGATCGAAATGTGATGCTTTGGAGGAAAGACTGGCAGCAGTCCTTCCCGGGCACGTCTTGGAAGCGGTTTCCAGACACACTAAGATGGCACAGATGGCGCAACATGTTAAGGGCAAAGAAAGACAGACAAAGAAATTCCAGAACCTAGAGTCCGGTTCTATGGTTCCAGGAGGGAACAAATAAGAGCCGAAATACTGAGCTTTGGCGGAAGGACTGGCTGCAGTCCTTCCCAGGCAATTACACAGAGCAAAACAGCGGAACTGGACACCCATGACAAATGGGTTAAGAATTTGTCAGACAGAGAGCTCACCCCAGCTGAACAGGGGGTCCTCGCCAAAGGACTTAACTTTGCTGTTACACCCGATGAGTTGCCAGTGGTGGACTTGGTGACGGCCACAGAATCAGCCATTAGGAACAATAGGTTGTCAGAGACAGAGGCTGAGCAGATCAGGCATAAAGTGTCAGCAGCACTCTCCAGTGCCAAATTACCTCCATCTAACATCTCCACACAGGAGAAACAGGCACTGAGAACCCTGCAGAAAGATCCCAACATCACAATCTTACCTGCAGATAAGGGGAGATGCACTGTTGTCCTTAACACAGACGACTATCACTCTAAAGTCAGCAACCTCCTCTGTGACTCAGCAACCTATGAGATCCTAAAACGAGATCCTACCAACACCTACAAACTCAAAGTGGTTAACTGCTTACAAAAGCTGGAAAAATGAGTCATTGACCGAGCCCTGTACTACAAACTCCACCCAGGCGATGCTATCCCTTGCATATACGGGCTGCCAAAAATTCACAAGGAGGGCGCCCCACTAAGACCTATTGTAAGCAGCATCAACTCTGTGACGTACAACATTGCTAAGTATCTTGGCACTATCCTTTCCCCGTTGGTAGGGGACACCCCCCACCACGTAAGGAACTCTATGGACTTCGCTAACAAAATCAGGCAATTCAGCCTAGACCCTGAGGAAACTATGGTTTCATATGATGTGGCTAGTGCATTCCCACTGGGGACACAGTACAGACAGTAAAGGGAAAATTGCTTTTTGACAAAACCCTGTCTGAAAGGACAAACCTCTCCCCTGAAGAAGCTTCTTGGATGAGAAGCGAAACGTTTTCTACTCACACGAGCTTGGTCCAGTTGACACGATTTACGCTTTGTTTGAGATGTGGCGTGCATAGTTCGAGTCTGTGCAAATTACCAGAGTTTGGATATTGCTTTGCACTGCCAACTGCAAGGTGATAAGGATGCCCGCTATTTCAGCATACTGAGAGGATTGGACTCCCAGTTTGAAGCCGAGGGGTTCACGTAGTGTGTCATTGACCCACACAGTGCCGACTCCTGCGTGTACAACAGTGTTGTGGTGAAATGAACATCCATCCACATATGCTGTAATCATATCTTTACAGATATTGTCATCAAAATAATGGTGTTGTGACGGTTCAGGGATCGTTGGTTCGAGGAGAGTGGGAACTGGTGCAAGGTTATCTGCACAATCCTGGCAGGCAGCCAGGTCCATGCCCAGAGGCGATTTTCGGTTTTGTGCATAACGCACCTCCACATTAAAGCTTTGGAGAGCCATGAGCCAAGACGCAACACGGGCATTGGTGACCACGCCTTCTCTAATGCGTTGGCTGTTAAGGAAAGTCACCGGCTGGTGATTAGTCTCAATTATCACCTTTTGGCCTCCGAGGTAGTTGAAGAAGTGTTTGACAGCCCAAACTGTGGCTAGCAGAGCCTTCTCACAGTTGGTGTATTTCAGTTCTGGGGCCAATAAGGTCTTGCTGGCGTATGCCACGACTCTTTTGTCTGAGTCATGTATTTGAAATAGTCCAGCACTCAAGCAATGACTGGAGAAGCCTATTTCAAGGTGAAATTCTTTCCCACAATCCGGATAGGCAAGACATGGGGCGGTGCTAAGCCTACCTTTAAGGCTCTGCATGCAAACTGGACAACTTTTCTGCCCCAGCCGACAGAGTTGTCCAAGGACATGATCCTCCTTTAAGCAAGTCTAGGGTGAGGGCTTTCATCAGGATGTCATCGACATATATGAGAGTACCCCGTTCTCCAGCATCTGGGCATGCTTTGTTCAAAAAGATGTTAAACTCAGCAGGTGAGTTGGCATAGCCAAAAGGGCAGCGAGTAAAGGTGTATTGCTTATTTACAAAAGTGAAAGCCAACCTATGTTGATCCGCTGTGTGCACCGGAAGGGTCCAAAAGCCTGAGGCCACATCAAGAGTAGAAAAGTACACAGCATCTGTGACTTTTGGCAGATCTTGTTGGAGTTGAGTCATGGGCCATCTGGAAAGAGGGACTTGCTGGTTTAGCTTCCTATAGTCAATGGTTGGTCGCCATTTACCATTGGGTTATAGCACTGGCCATAAAGGTGCAGAATAAGTGCTGTTACAGGGCTGTATGATTCCTTTATCCAACAAATTGTCTATTATTTCTTGGATGGGTTCATACGCTGCCAAGGGGATTTTGTACTAACGTAAGTGGGTGGAGTATCAGGAGGTGTGGGTATGCTGACAGAATGGATTGAGGTCAAGCCACAATCAAGTGAGTCTTTTGCAAAAGATGCCCGATAATTGTAGAGGAGTTTGCGAAGGTTTTCGCGTTCTTCGTCGTCCTTGAGGGCATCTGTCTGTGTGATGACCTGTTCTACTTGAGCCTTAAAGGTCACAAAACTTCACAGAAAAAGGCTCAATTGTGTCAAACCGAAGTCCAATACGTAGGACACACATTGTGTGGTTCAACAAGAGTTTAGACTCCTGCTAGGGTAAAATCCATACTTGAAATCCTAAAGCCCACAAAAATGTCACAGATGAAAACATTTCTAGGAATGATAGGTTATTGTAGACAGTGGATAAAAGATTATGCTTTTCTGACAGCTCCCCTCCTTGAAGTGTCCAAACCATCAACCTGTACTGAACCCCTTACCTGGTCCGATCAAGCCAACGAGTCATTTAAAAACTTGAAACAGGCATTAGCGGCAGCCCCTACATTAGGCCCTCCTGACTATAGCCAGTGTTTCATACTTTTTGGACATGAAAGAAGGATTTGCACAATCTGTTCTCACTCAGTGCCATAACTCTTCTAACAGACCCGTTGCATATTTCTCATCAACACTAGACCTAGTAGAGAGGTTTTCCACCCTGTCTAAAAGCAGTTGCTGCAGCTGCTCTTACAATTGGCAAATCAGCTGACATTGTTTTGGGTTCCCAACTCAGTCATGTTACCACATGATATACTCACTTTGATTACCAGGGAAGCACACAAACATATAACAGGGACTAGGGAGGCTAAATATGTATTAACACTAACTGCTCCTCATATCACTCTTAAAGATGCTCTGTTCTTAATCCTGCAACTCTTTTACCCACGCAGGAAGATGGTGACTCATATGATTGCTTAGTAGTTACCTCCCTTTCATCCAAACCTCGTCCTGATCTCTTACTGCACGTTCCCACTGAAAGCGTCGCAAATTTTTCCTGCGTTCATACTACATGCAATGTCAATTTAAAGACGCGAATTGACGCTGCATCGGGGCGAGCATAGACCGGCGCAAAGTGTTCAAGCGTTGAGCAGCGAGCGTTTTTTTCGCTGGAAAATTGCTCTCCGCTCACCGGTTGACGCTCGAGTTGATATAATTGAGCTTTTCGAGCAAGTGAGCGTCTTGACACGCGCTGGACAGCCCATCAGGGTGGAGATTGTCACTGACGCAGGGCATTCTGGGGTTCGGAGTCTTGCTAATTTGACAAACTGCTAAACTGGAGACAGATGGTAAGCCGCTCCGTAGCTGGAATGGAGCGCCTGTAGTTAGTATCCTTGCAGGAGATCCTGGCACCAACCCTGGCTAGCAGGTCTTCAAACTGGGCAATAGTCAGTCTGAAGTACCGCTGGAACCGGCTGTCGTCCAGACGCAGCTCCTGCAAGAAACCAAGCTCACACCGGCTCCATAGGGTAGCATGCATCCAGTACCGACGTCGCAGCTGACTTCTCCACAGCAGGTACAGAGCAGCGATGGTTGTAATCAGAGCCATGTTCAGTGAGGAAATTATATGATGAAATAATAATGGCGGACTTTTCGTGCAACGACGCCGCGGCGAGTGGAGAGCGTTTTTTTTTGCATATTTTTACCAGCATCAAAACTCGAGCATTAAGCACGGCACGATTTCACTTGACGCACGAATACACTGGCCTTCAATGCTTTCGGTGGGAACACGCCGTTAGAAACTCCTCTGCCTAACTGTGAACTTGTCTTTCACACTGATGGTTCTGATAATAGAGAAAATGGAGTGCCGTATGCAGTTGTGATAACTTTTCAGTCTTGAAAGCTCTGCCCTGCCACTCTCAAGCTCCGCCCAAGTAGCTGAACTGTAAGCAGTTATGAGAGCCTGTCATCTCGCAAAAAAAAAAACTGTTACGATTTTCACAGATTCCAGATATGCTGTTGGTTGTGTACATGATTTTGGTTTGCTTTGGGCAAACCGAGGATTCATAACCTCTTCAGGACCACATGTAAAAAATGGTAATCTAATTGGACAACTTATAGATGCAGTGCAGTTACCCACATCCATTGCTGTTAAATGTGAGGCTCATACTAGATCCACTGATTCTGTTTCAAAAGGCAATGCTTTAGCTGACCATGCAGCCAAAGCAGCTGCAAAATTTGGTAAAACTGTCCATGTTAAGCTTTTCCCCACTATACAAGCCGGAAACATTGCCTCTTCTGATGATGTGGCCTTACTGCAACAGCCCGCTGATGTGAAGGAGCATAAGTTGTGGCTTTCCCATGGATGTACATGTAAATAACTTGTGGGTCCACAATAGTGGCCGTGTTGTGGCCCCCCACTTGTCTATTCCCATGGTTAGCCTGCATGTCACATGGGTTAGCACATGTAAGCAAGGGAGGTATGTGTGTAATTTATTTAAAGACTGGTATGCTCCTGGATTTACCTCCTATGCCCAAACATACTGTGAACATTTTTTGATTTGCCAACAACACAACCGAGGAAGAACTGTGCCAACTACATTATCCACACACCAGCCCCCACAAGGGCCCTCTGAGGCCCTCCAATTGACTTCATTCACATGCCTAAAAGTAATGGCTATGACAATATTGTTTGTGTTGATATGTTCTCAAATTGAATTGAAGATTAGTTTACTATGGTCCAAGGGGCGCAGCTTAATTTTGTGGGCGTGGCGGGCGGAGTTTGGGCGGTTCCTATTGGTCACATGATTCTGACGTCATTTGAAATTCTTGACCTGAGCATAGGAGTCCAATTAAAATACAACAAGACATACAAGAGTGAAAAAAGAAAAACCAGCAATGAACGTAAAGTTTTGTTCTCTATAGAGGACCAACAAAGCAGACACCAGTGGATCTTTATCAAAAAAAATCTTTAAAATAAAGTATACAAGAAATAGTAAAAGAATTGTTAAAACTAGAGATGTGTTGACCTGTGCTAACGTTTTAAAAAATAAAATAAAAAATAAAAGAAATATTCAGAACCGAGAAAACAAACACATTTGTGTTAGATATAAAAATTATCTGAAGCAAAAATCTTTAAAACTGAAAGAACACAAAGAACCCAAACTAACTCCTTACTGTCTCTTTTGGTGAATAGTGGAGGGCGATGATGTCTGCTTGGTAGACAAAGACTGACTGATCAAACAGATGCAGTCAACAAGTCTGTGATCTGTCAACGGGGAGGGGTCGTCTACATTAGCCAATCCAGTGTCTCTCCATAGGTGTAGTTAAAGGGCTGGCTGTTGGGTATATAATATTTACATGAGTGAAGGAGTTCGTAACACCGACTTGACCTCTACTCATTCACCACATCTCAAGGACTTGTTTGTGCTATCATGCCTTCTGCAGCTAAGATGACTAAAATTTTAGTTGACTTTCTTGGAGTTTGTTTTTTGCATTGTATTGAAAGTTAATTTCAGTCATTTCCAGTTTTTTAGAAGTTGCTATTTTTGAAGAATATAAAACAATTCTACAATGTTCTTAAAGGTTTTATTCTTCTTAGGATTCCCAGACTGTGGAAAAACAGGACAATCCAAACACACCACCTCCTAACCATTCGGGGGGATTTCTAAGAATAATTTAGTTATCTTAAATGTTAGTTCAAACTTCATCTAAACACTTCTTTCTCCTCAAACAATCCGGAGTCAGAAGAGTTCCAGGAGAGCACGATTTGGGCCATCAAAGTGTTCTACAACAGCTGGACCAAAATCTTAAAGGTATAAACTGAAAACATAAGGTGATGTTTTAACTTTGTCTATTCATTGAGGCCTAAAAGCTTTTATTTCCTTCTTTTCTTTCTGTTTTTATGGCTTTATTCTTTAAATGTAAAGCAAGACCAAGTAACGAAGAAGCCAGCAAGATCTTTGAGTCTAAAAGTGATCAGAGCCCGGAGAGCAGAAGCTAAATGCAAGAGGGATGAAGAAGAGCTCCAACAAGTAGATTCAGGCCTGAAGAAGAAGCCCAACAACACTGTTGGAGTGGAACAGGACATCAGGTTAGTTTAAGAGTGGGTACATAAAACTGAATCTTTTTTTTTCATGGTGTTCATGCGTCTTATTTTATGTAGTTAATCATTCATATTTTTATTTCTTGTTTTCAGTGGTGTGGAGGAAGCAGTCTGTGTGTCGTCTAATCCAGAGACTTTTTTTTTTCATTTTAATTTCAGAGTTGAGGGTTTTAGTTGTTATACTCACACTTCTTTTCTTTGTTTTCTACAACAGTCTTCACGTGGCTCTGGAGGCAGGGAGCCAACAGGAGCCAACATCCATTGAAGAAGAAGAGAAGAGGGCATAGAGGAAGAGCGGCTCAATTTGGAAGGAACATCATTTGTTGAGGAGATCTCATTTTCCATTGAGGACACTTTTTTCACCTGAAGACTTCACAAATATAAGTTTTTATCAGGTTTATTTTACTGTGAAAGGGCCAGCACACCAGATTTGTCTTTTCTATATGACAGCCTCACTCTCCCCGATCATCCAGACCATATTAACACAAACAGTCCTTTCCAGTCTGATGTAGAAGAAGAGGAGGATGCAGCTCCTTCAGATGTTGTAGAGGTTGATTTGTTTGATTTAAGTGGGTTTTCTGAGTTGGATATCAGTGGTTGTGGTGGACAGTCTTTAGATCCTGAGGATTTAATAAATCATGGTCTGATTACTCCATCATCACCAGCTGATGAAGACAAGGTTGATTTGTTTTCAGCTGATTCAGAAAAGTTGGAAGAATAAAGGTTTTCTTTGAATAATCTACTTTCCAACGTGGATGATGAAGGTTAATGAAGTTGTCAGCTGTTTGAACATAAGTCCTGAGAACACTGTTGATTTGGTACAGTCCCTCCATACCTCTTTAATTTACCTGGTGAAGAAGTTGGAGCTCATATCTCTGTGTTAAAGCAGAGGGCAGAGTCTACTGAAGAGACACAAAACCTGATTTTACTTTTTACATCAGGCATTTAACAACCATTTATCATGACAGAGATGCAGTGGCAGCAGCTCTGGCGTCCCTAAACACAGAGGTGACTCCCCTGATAATCCAGGCCCACGAGAACATTGGATAATGCCTCAAGGTGTGTAATAGGCATAGACCCAGAGAAATACTTTGTGCACCATTACTATATAGTTGGTTTATTTCATTGTTGTTGTCCTTCTGGGTGTGGTCCCCTCCTGCTTCAAGCGCTCCATCCCCGTCCCCAAGAAACCCACCATCTCAGGACTTAATGACTACAGGCCTGTCGCGCTGACATCTGTGGTCATGAAGACCTTTGAGCGGCTGGTGTTGGCCCACCTGAAGACCCTCACAAAGGACCTACTGGACCCCCTGCAGTTTGCCTACTGGGCAAACAGATCAGTGGATGACGCTGTCAACTTGGGGCTGCATTACATCCTGCAGCACCTGGATCGTCCTGGGACCTATGCACGTGTCCTTTTTGTGGACTTCAGCTCTGCCTTCAACACCATGGTCCCCTCCTCCCTCTGCTCCAAACTGGCCCAGCTCACTGGGCCTCCTGCGCTCTGTCAGTGGATCTACAGCTTCCTGACTGACAGAAGCCAGCAGGTGAGGCTGGGGCAGGCCACTTCGGACATTCGGACCACCAGCACAGGGACCCCCCAAGGATGTGTCCTTTCTCCACTACTCTTCTCCCTCTACACCAATGACTGCACCTCCACGGACGCCTCTGTGAAGCTGCTGAAGTTCGCAGATGACACCACCATCATCGGTCTCATCCAGGACGGTGATGAGACTGCTTACAGACAGCAGGTGGATCAGCTGGTGCTCTGGTGCAGTCAGAACAACCTGGAGCTGAACACACTCAAGACGGTGGAGATGATAGTGGACTTTAGGAGACATCCCCCTGCCCTGTCCCCCCTCACAGTCCTCAGCAGCCCGGTGTCCACTGTGGAGAGCTTCAGATTCCTGGGCACGATCATCACGCAGGATCTGAAGTGGGAGCAGAACATCAGCTCCATCCTCAAGAAGGCCCAGCAGAGGATGTACTTCCTGCGCCTCCTGAGGAGACATGGACTGCCCCCTGAGCTGCTGCTGCAGTTCTACACTGCAGTCATCGAGTCCATCCTGTGCTCCTCCATCACCATGTGGTTTGGAGCTGCCACCAGGCAGGACCGATTCAGACTGCAGCGCACTGTGAGGATCATTTGCGTCCCCCTGCCCTCCATCCAGGATCTTTACTGCTCTAGGACTCAGAGGGGAGCAGGAAACATTGTGAGGGACTCCACTCACCCTGCTCACAGACTCTTTGAACTGCTCCTATCCGGCAAGCGCCTCAGAGCTCTGAGGACCAGGACAAGCCGGCACAGGAGTAGTTTCTATCCGTCTGCAGTCTCCATATTAAATAACAAAAACTGTTATTAATACTGTCACCTTCTTAAACAGTTAACTGCACTATGGACCGCACAGTTGCACTTTCCTACCTTCAAATGTAAATATCCCAGTATGCTGTAAATATTCCTGATGCACATTTTATCCCAGCCCTTGTTTACACCTGCATCTATTTTATTTATCTTATTTTTATTGTGTCATGTTTATATGTCATGTTTGTGTCTACCTCCTTGTACTAGAGAAAACAACTGCCGGAGTCAAATTCCTTGTATGTGTTGCATACTTGGCAATAAAACCCGATTCTGATTCTGTCATTTCAGCTGCTGTCTGCATTCCAAGTGGCTCCTCAGGAGCTGTCAGAGGAGAGGTGAGTCAGTTGCTCAAAGGTCATCCCACTATACAGAATGTTGCAACACAGCATCGATCAAATATCTGCACAAGTGACAACACCACTGGCTTTAGGTCTGCACAAAATTTATTGAGATGCTTGGGGGACAGACTTCAAGATAAAGAAAAAGAAAGCTCCCGAGCAATCTCAACACTCCTGGATCCAACATTCAAAACATTTGGGTTTTTCAGTCCAAGAATGGTAGCTACTGCCAAGGACCGTCTAGTTAGCAAGTGTACAAAAGTCATTAATAAAAACTGGCAAAACATTTTCTTTGCACCCCAGCCTCATCAGTACCATGTGAAAGAGTATTCTCTAAGGCAGGAGAAATTGTTTCTAAAAAAAGAAACAGATTAAAGCCGCAAGCGGCGATGATCGGGCCCTCGCCCCCCATGTGCCCATTGGGGCATGACAGAACTGATAATGTCATCATTTCCCCAAGTTGTGGTTGCAGCATGTTGTGGCAATCCATGTTGCGGTCACAGCATATGCAGCAAGACCTGGCTTTGTCTAAAGCCTTGTAGGTAAGTGAGGCCACATCTCTATAGCAAGGAAATGTGGTGAACTTTAACTATAGAGAACTAGCAATAACGCATTTGACCATGAGGTACAGATTCTGAAGATTGTTGAAGATTTTTAAGTAAGTGAGATGATTTAAAACATTAGTGTGTCTCAAATCGCATACTTCCATACTCAAATACTCAAAATTTTGAGTATACTGCGTCAAAATGAAAAACAGTATGCATAGTATGCGAAAAATGAGTATGCAAAAGTACCCGGATGATGTACTCAAATCGGCCCGGATTTTGAGTATGCAGCTGTGGACACTCAACGCACTCATTTCCTCCTCTGGCAGCAATGGCGGAAGAGGGCTGTGGCCGTTCGCTGAGCACGGTGGATGTGGCTGCGCTTGTATAAATGTAAGTTATTGATGTTGTTTTACACGTGTTGTTTCCACCAAGCACCATCAGCTGTTGACGTTATTAGTGTATGTGGTGTAACTTGTTTTTGTTTGTTTTGTTCATGAATGGTAGGCTACGCTAATGCTAGTTGAGCTAACAGCTATCTCAATGCTAAAGCTCGTTGGGCTAACAGTTACCGGGCCCTAGCATTACCCGGTGAACCAGGCAAATAAAATAACCAGCGGTTAGACCCTGCACAGTGACTACATGACCAGAAGCACCACTCAGACATTTAATTTATTGGTATTTTAACTGCGCGCCGCGTAGCGTAGCTCCTCGGTCGCCTCAGTCAGCTGCACAGACCCCGTTAATCAACTCTTCACCGCTGTTTGTGATGTTGTGTTGTTCATTTTCGCTGTAGAGGACACTGATTAAAGGTGATGGGAGGGCTTGATCATTTGTAAATATCGCTAAATATGGCTGTTATTATCTACCTATAGCTTGGTAGATAGCCTGTGAATAAAGCCAGTATCAGCTCTTGGGCTCTCTCTTCTGCATATCGTGTCTTTACTGTCATGTTTCTCCTTTGTTCGATGTCTTTAAGGTTATGTTTTGCTCTTTCTAGGGACTGATGAAGACACAAGGGAGGCCTGATAGCCTGGAGGTTTGCCAATGCCTCCCTGTTTACAGGGAGGCGGAATGCAGCCGTGACCGGCTATGAGTAAGTTAATGCTGAGGTTATCATTTAACTTTTTTTTTTTTTTTTGATGAGTGCCGGTATTTAACTTTAGTGAAAAATCCTGCCAGGGCTTTCATTGCAGAAATGGGGCTGGAGGGAGGGTCACCCCTGTCTTCATTAAAAAAAATGGGAGAACCTTAAAAATACAAGGTTGGTTCACTGTGATGTGATCAATAAGTTGAGTCTTCATGATGTGGGCTCTCATCATAAATTCTAATTGATTTTCTGCATTCTGCTGTCCTTCCTGCACAGGACCTAAAGACCCCAAAAACTGGGGTCAGCACAGAGGGGTGAGACCACTGCTGCATCCTGGAAGTGGTACTCTCTGATGGATGAGGCAATTGGGGGCAGGCCGTCCATAACACCGCCTCTGTCCTCATGGCCTCACTGTCACAAGATGCAGCAGTTGCCTCACCCCCCTCAGTGCTCAGCCCAGAGGGGGACACCTCCACAACATCCACCCCAAAAAGGCGACGGGTGGATGTTGTGGAGGCTCTGAGGGACCTTAAAGAGAAGGAGGCACAGCTCGAGGCAGAGGCGAGGGAGAGGGAAGCAAGGCAAGAGGAGAGAGAGGAAAAAAGAAGGCAGGAGGATTTGGAGCGAGAGGAAAGGAGAAGGAAGGAGGACCTGGAAAGAGAGGAGCGAAGAAGGCAGGAAGATCTGGAGAGGGAAGAAAGAAGACACAGGGAGGCGACAGAAAGAGAGGAGAGGATGTGGAGGGAAATGAGAGAGAGGGGACGAAAGAAGGGACAGGGAGGCAGCAGCAAGGGAGGGAGGTTTTTACAATATTACAAAGAATCATGAAAAATTAGATCTTTTTGTTTGTTTTATGTAAATAGTTCTGAGTTTAGAATTAAGTTTTTTGTCAAAATAAATGTTCACAGACATGACAAGGCAAGTGTAAGTAATTTTATAAAGAAGATGGAAACTGTGCTCAACATTGACACAGAATGACAGAGCAAAAAGAACAGAACAAAAGGATATAAAACCCTTGGGTAGTACACTAAGGACATCCTTTTATCCTGTTTGGGTCTATTTAAAATCAAAACTTGAGCTGCTGTACACATATTTTTATTTTTATTTAGATGGCTTCATCAGTCTCAGCCAAGATCAAAACTGTTTAATATTTTAAGTTTTATTGATTTAACCCCTTAAATGCGAATTTCATAGAAGATGTCATTAATTTGGTTTTAAAAAAAATGAGAAACATAGGAACTTATAACTTTACAATCCGATTAAAAATTGTTTTGATCAGGGCTGAGTTGATGATGAGACTTAAGGGGGAAACAAGTCAGAAATATATTTATCAGATTTGTTCTTACAGCAGCTGAAATGTGTGGCTTTGAAATTGCCAAATCAAGATAAAAGGTTATCAAAGTATTGAATATACAGGGAACTATTTATGACATTACTTTAGCAAAGTATTGAATATACAGTGAACTATTTATGACATTACTTTAGCAAAGTATTGAATATACAGTGAACTATTTATGACATTACTTTAGCAAAGTATTGAATATACAGTGAACTATTTATGACATTACTTTAGCAAAGTATTGAATATACAGTGAACTATTTATATGACATTACTTTAACAAAGTATTGAATATACAGTGAACTATTTATATATTACTTTAGCAAAGTATTGAATATACAGTGAACTATTTATATCACTAACAAAGTATTGAATATACAGTGAACTATTTATATGACATTACTTTAGCAAAGTATTGAATATACAGTGAACTATTTATATATTACTTTAACAAAGTATTGAATATACAGTGAACTATTTATATGACATTACTTTAGCGAAGTATTGAATATACAGTGAACTATTTATATATTACTTTAACAAAGTATTGAATATACAGTGAACTATTTATATGACATTACTTTAGCGAAGTATTGAATATACAGTGAACTATTTATATATTACTTTAACAAAGTATTGAATATACAGTGAACTATTTATATATTACTTTAACAAAGTATTGAATATACAGTGAACTATTTATATGACATTACTTTAGCAAAGTATTGAATATACAGTGAACTATTTATGACATTACTTTAGCGAAGTATTGAATATACAGTGAACTATTTATATGACATTACTTTAGCGAAGTATTGAATATACAGTGAACTATTTATATGACATTACTTTAGCAAAGTATTGAATATACAGTGAACTATTTATGACATTACTTTAGCAAAGTATTGAATATATAGTAAACTATTTATATGACATTACTTTAGCAAAGTATTGAATATACAGTGAACTATTTATATATTACTTTAACAAAGTATTGAATATACAGTGAACTATTTATATATTACTTTAGCAAAGTATTGAATATACAGTGAACTATTTATATCACTAACAAAGTATTGAATATACAGTGAACTATTTATATATTACTTTAGCAAAGTATTGAATATACAGTGAACTATTTATATATTACTTTAGCAAAGTATTGAATATACAGTGAACTATTTATATATTACTTTAACAAAGTATTGAATATACAGTGAACTATTTATATATTACTTTAACAAAGTATTGAATATACAGTGAACTATTTATATATTACTTTAGCAAAGTATTGAATATACAGTGAACTATTTATATATTACTTTAACAAAGTATTGAATATACAGTGAACTATTTATATGACATTACTTTAGCGAAGTATTGAATATACAGTGAACTATTTATATATTACTTTAACAAAGTATTGAATATACAGTGAACTATTTATATGACATTACTTTAGCGAAGTATTGAATATACAGTGAACTATTTATATATTACTTTAACAAAGTATTGAATATACAGTGAACTATTTATATGACATTACTTTAGCAAAGTATTGAATATACAGTGAACTATTTATGACATTACTTTAGCGAAGTATTGAATATACAGTGAACTATTTATATGACATTACTTTAGCAAAGTATTGAATATACAGTGAACTATTTATATGACATTACTTTAGCAAAGTATTGAATATACAGTGAACTATTTATGACATTACTTTAGCAAAGTATTGAATATACAGTGAACTATTTATATGATATTACTTTAGCAAAGTATTGAATATACAGTGAACTATTTATATGATATTACTTTAGCAAAGTATTGAATATACAGTGAACTATTTATATGACATTACTTTAGCAAAGTATTGAATATACAGTGAACTATTTATATCACTAACAAAGTATTGAATATACAGTGAACTATTTATATATTTCTTTAGCAAAGTATTGAATATACAGTGAACTATTTATATATTACTTTAACAAAGTATTGAATATACAGTGAACTATTTATATATTACTTTAACAAAGTATTGAATATACAGTGAACTATTTATATATTACTTTAGCAAAGTATTGAATATACAGTGAACTATTTATATATTACTTTAGCAAAGTATTGAATATACAGTGAACTATTTATATATTACTTTAGCAAAGTATTGAATATACAGTGAACTATTTATATGACATTACTTTAGCAAAGTATTGAATATACAGTGAACTATTTATATATTACTTTAACAAAGTATTGAATATACAGTGAACTATTTATATATTACTTTAGCAAAGTATTGAATATACAGTGAACTATTTATATGACATTACTTTAGCAAAGTATTGAATATACAGTGAACTATTTATATATTACTTTAACAAAGTATTGAATATACAGTGAACTATTTATATATTACTTTAACAAAGTATTGAATATACAGTGAACTATTTATATGACAGTTAAACGTTTACATTAGTTAAGCAAAGTAATCAATATTATAAAAATGATACGACATGAGTTAAACTATATGACATTAGTTAAACAATGTATTGAATATGCAGTGAACTATTTACATGTTATTAGTTTTTGTCTATATACAATTTACTATTATATGACATTGGTTTGGTGTATTTACAGATTAACATATTTACATAAAATTTACAAGGCACAATACAATTAAACTCCTGCTTCACATTGTACGGCCATCCTTTGCCTGTCCTCTGCTCCACAGATGGTTCCTGGAGGTTCTGGCTCTTGAAAGTCCCCTGCTGCGCCCTCGGCCTCTGGATCCAGCAGGTCCCCGTTGCTGAGGCAGATGTTGTGTAGCACAACGCAGCAGGCAATGACCTCAGGCACAAACGCAACATCCACCTCCAGGGCCTTGAGGAATATGGACCTCCACCTGGTCTTCAAGATTCCAAAAGACCTCTCCACCACGCATCTGGCTCTCGACAGGTGGCCATTGAACCGTGCCTGGAGCTGGTTCTGGAGAGGCTGACGGTATGGCGTGATGAGGGCCATGGGCTGCCTGAGGCCACCATCCCCGAGGATGCAGAAGCCTGGTGGAGGATACTTCTGCTGAAGGTAAATGGGGCTGTGCTTCAGCACCCTGGCATCATGTGCAGACCCTGGGAAGCCCACAAAAAGATCTATAAATTTGGCTGTGTGATCACACACAGCCTGGAACTGAACAGAATAGAAAAGTTTTCTGTTCAGGTAACAGGCTGCATGCTGGGCTGGTGGT